>CM064492.1:29777946-29836202 GCA_032716605.1 Paralithodes platypus
GGGTTGTCCCTCCTCACAGGGAATAGGTCCGCTTGGGGGCATTCTGTGTAATGGCCACCCTCGTAAGGGTAGTAAGGCGGTCCTCCGGCAATAGAGAGATAGATAGGATAGACACATAGGCCCAGGCCTAGCCTACCTGTGATCCTCCTGAAAGATAACAAATGTTAAAAGGCTAGCCCAGGCCTTTTACGCTCTAGGGCGGCTCAAACAAACCCAAATCTAAACTTACTGTAACCTAACTTTTCCGCGTGAGGTTAGGTTAGTTAAATGTTGAATGTTTGTGGGTTTTGATATAAATATCACATACAAATAGCCAAATTGCAAATCTAGGTGTTTTAATGCTCAATGGAAAAACTTAAAAAAAGGGTTCGGTGGGGGGGGGGGTGGGGGGGGGGGGGGGGGGGGGCAAAGCCCCCTCATCCTATTACTGTATTGTGTCCCACAGGCCAGTAACTCGACAATTTAGGCAGCAGATGACCGTGGGGTACAATAATGGGTAAAGCTCCTCCTCACCCCCTTTGAATTATTGTCATTCATCCTGTATATATAAATTATGTTACCAGCAGGGGCATATAACGGCTGGCTGTGGGATAATTTTGTAAACAAAATTATAAAATAAAATAAGTCAAATTAGAAGCGAAACATAGGCCTAATTGCAAGCGTACAACTTATGCCAAATAGTACAAAGCGATTAGTATGCCTGCTACACACAACCCTTACCAACACTAAAATTTTATTATTACTAGATGTGCCTTTATATCTTTGGCAGTTTGTTTTTCTTACAATTATATACATACTGTTACTGGAATTACAGCTTTGTGGTATATTTTAACAGCAAATGTATCGTAAAGTGGCGTCATTCTCCTGCAGAAATAAGCCTACCAGTACCTACGGTATTTTTTGTTTTATTAAGACATGTTTGACAGTTTTTTTAAACAGTCATTGTGGAGATTATGCCTGGTAGGCCACTACATGTTTAAATATATTTTTCTTTGAAAAAATTAATAAAACTATTGAACTCGCTCTTATGCTTGCCTCGCCCGTTATGAAAACTCGTTCGTGTCTCGTGACACACAATAAAATACAAGTAGGCCTAGATACAGATTAACCAGGTGGACACCAGCGTCGGACGTGAGTCGACGGGCCATTCTAAATCCCTGCCAGTTACCAGCGTCGGTTATAGCCGACGGCGCGCTAATTGAAACATTGATAGAAGGCTCGTAGAGGGTTCAGATTTGTTATGAGAACTGCTTTAGGAATCCACACGGACACAATAACGATGGTTGGCAGCCCCCTACAGTTAAGTCCAGACGCATGCACGCTGGAGTGATTTTTCCAGTATTTTGCCTACCCATCACCCCATGTAATTGCGACTTTCCGCCACCCCCCAGGGACCCCTAAATGGACCTAAGGGAGCGGGTTTTTTGGTGGTTTCCCTATATTACTAACCCATCCATGTGTTTTCAGGAAAAAAAAAATTGACAAGTGGCTGGGTCTGGAGTGTGACATTTGTTATGAAAATTAGCTGGGGCTTAAATGGGTTA
Organism: Paralithodes platypus; assembly: GCA_032716605.1. Taxonomy (NCBI): domain Eukaryota; kingdom Metazoa; phylum Arthropoda; class Malacostraca; order Decapoda; family Lithodidae; genus Paralithodes; species Paralithodes platypus. The sequence goes on from CM064492.1 coordinate 29,779,491, forward strand.
AGTAGGCTAGGTTTTTCATCGAATATGTTAAACAATTGCCTCTCGTGCAAGACGAGTCCCTAAGCTACTCAAAAACACTGTTGACTAGCGACCTAGGCCTATGTCACTTTCCCCAGGAATAATAAAAGGCAGTGGACGGTGGATAATTTGTATATGTAATATGCAAGGGGTGGCCCATAGCCTATGTCAGCACTTTGGCTGATGTTGGTCCTGTATAGTGCTAACCGTGCCGCAGCAAGACTCGGTAAGGGTTATGTTAGCGGGCGTACCGTCCACTTTGTTTACATAGTCGCATGCTCGCATTTATATTCGCGTCTAATTTGAGTGCTGTTATTTGCCCCTGCTGGTAATATATATGAAGATGACAATAAGTCATGGGGGTTGAGGGGAACAAAGCTCCCCCTCGACCCATTATTGTATCCCAAGGCCAGGTGTTGGATAAATTGTTATGTTGAGGGAGGCTTTGCCCCCCACCCCCCCATGACTTATTGTCATTATCATATATATTACCAGCAGGGGCCAATAACAGCCGTCAATTAGACGCGAATGTACAGTAAACTGCGAGCGTGCCACTATGTAAACAAAAGGTATGGTACACCCGCTAACACAACCCCTTAACCAAGACTCAACTACAGTAGGTCCATCTGCAGTATCTGCAAACCATACCAGCCTCAACAGTGCCGCAACAAGACAGTACGGTACCATACCAAGACTCTACTGTACATTAGGCAACTTGGACTTTAGAACAACAAGATCCTGCCACAACACTGCCCTACCATGTAACACTGCTGCCGACTCTGGCGTTGCGCCAACAGCGCCCAGGTTAAACTAGTAGAGTCCCTTATGGCACCTAACCGCACTCTACCAGTCTCGGCATTGCCATACCAAGACAGTGCCTGAGTGCCAATAACAAGGCTTTATTGTATAGGCTACTAATGGCTGTTAGTCGACAACTCTTTTCCACGCCCCCTATTAGTCGCCTTATACAATATGCAGTAGGATGCATGGGGTATATTAATTTCTTCCTTCACCATAAGATGAAGGCCTCCTTAGCCCTGGGGGGGAATGCATTCCTCTCTTCGACCTATTGACCTTCGAGTTCCGTTTTTCACACAGCATTCTAAACATAATTACTAAACCAAACTTTGCAACGCTCACTCATAAGAGCAGTATCATCAGCTAACCGTAGCACAAGCAACTTCCATCGCTCCATTGCCTTACTAGTGTACTGCAACATCCTCTGCTTTTCCTTGGATTTATTTCATGACTCCATCCATACAATATGTGCTGTATAGGCTACTGAACATCCATGGGGACATTACACACCCATGCTTTATTGAAGAAATCGCTCTGCTCATTCTCTACACGCATTGCTGCGCTTTCACCCTCATACATGCTTTTCACTGCTTCCAGCAAACTTACCAACTACCGGTACTTGCTATATCTTCAGTACTTTCCACACACCTTCTCTACTTACTGTCTTAGGCTTCTCCAAGTCCATGAAGGCAGCATAAACTTCAATTTGTTCTGGAGATACTGGGTACTTTCTTCACAAGGAGAAGATCTGATCTACACAGCCCTTCCTAAACCCACCTTGTTCCCCATCTACCCATTGCTCTGTTACATCACTATCCTACAGTACCAGTGATGGGTCTATTATAAACCCCCTCTTTCATTTCCCAGGTTAAAGTGCTTTCTTAGCTTGCTTCATCACTAGAACTCGCCCATTGTTATCTTTCACGCCCTTACTAGGCCTACTTCCATTGTCACCCTCCCTAACTTTCTTGACCTTCCAAAACAATTTCTTCTAAATTTGTCATCTACTGTTCTCGTACTCAGGCTCACTACTATCTTTTCTTCACTTACATTTCCCTTTTCTGCCTCTCCAAATTTTCATTCCCTCTACTACCCAACCACTCTTGTATGCTTTCTTTTTCTCTTCAACTGCTTGTTTCACCTCCTTAGTCCACCATACTGTTTAATCCTTCACTTCCTTCCCCTCCTCCTAACTCCTCACATGCTGGCCGTAGCACGGTTGGTAGAACACTCGCCTGTAAACCTCACGGTCAAGGGTTCGAGTCTCAGGCCAGCCAGTGTGTTATTGGCAGACGCCAGTGCTGTGGTGGAGGGTGCAATCTAGCAATCTGTGGCAACTGTTCATCAGGGCACCCACCTTAGTCCAGCTATTGAGCAGGTAGTGCAAGGTTGTAAAAACTGCATCATTATCATCATGCACTTATCTCTTCCATAAACACAAAGCTCACCCCTTACACCTTCTCCATTCGCTTTAAGTCAAACATAGGTGTCTTCTACTGCTTTTTTTAACTCTTCCTGTAACCTTTTCCCTCTCTACATGGCTCCTCCTCCATCCTGCCTTACTCTATCTTTCCTCACCCACTTCGTCTGTAGCCTACTCACATATTTGCTACTACCACATTATGGTCAGACAACCCCCATCCCCTCATTGCCCCAAATACCCTCTATTATGAAACACAGATTACCTCATTCGTTCATCTATACATATAAAATCAGTCGGCACATTTCGTTCAACCGTCTCTACTTCCCTTCTCCACTCCTCTCATTGTGTACCAGTACCGTACCTTTTTATCTTTCTCTGCCTGAAGAAGTGGCAACCATCAGCCTCCTCCCCACACATACGTCCACAGTTGCATAGCTTATTAACCCAGGAACTACTATGTTCCTTCCGCCAGGCACGGTATGTAAACATGTACATCAAATCAAATACTGTGCCAGTGCCGGGAAATGTCTCAAAATTGGGCGACACATAGAAAGTAGTGGCATCTCTCCATGCCACATCCTTCACTCCTCCCCCCCCCCCCCCCCCCTTAACTATACCCTTTTCTTTGTACAGGTTCTAGCAGTTCATGGGTTAACTAGTATAGTTTGGTAATACAGTATAAGTACTGGTACGGTTGCTTGTTAGCAGTTTGTGATACGGTACTGTACCATTCTTTTACCACATTAAAACTCTAGATAATTGCAGGTGTCTGTGTGGGAATTGTGATGTGATGGACACCTATGAGGAGTGTAAATGCTGTCAAGAAATAATAAATGTACGAATACATTCATGTTGTTATAACCAGGGATGGAGTGAATACAAGAGTTCAGTATTCAAATACGAATACTTTATGAAAGTATTCATGAATGCAGTCATGAATACTTTTCCATAAATTAATTAACTTTTTTACTATAGGCCTAGCTAATTACTGTAGCTTATGCAATGGTTAACTATTTTATGACTGATAACAGACACTACCTGTATTCAATACTGGTATTTAAACTTATATAGTGTAGTAACTAGATATATGGTATGGTATCAAATTTGTGAATATGACGAGATACGAACGATGACAGCTCTCTCTTGCTCTCGCTCTCTTTGTATTCGCCATATTATTCTAAGAATACAAATAATTTGTCCAAATATTTGAATACGAATGCACATACTTTTACTTTTATTTACAAGAATTTGAATACGAATACCCTGAATTACTGTATTCGAATGCATTCGAATACGAATAACAAAAACGAATACTCCATCCCTGGTTATAACTTCAACAGTACGGTATATGCAGTAACTGTCTCGAGTGAGAATTGCCCGGCGCGACCGCAGCCGCTCCAAGGACGCGTGCCCCCAGGGAGGGGTCAGGGGATAGTTGTGGCGGTTTGGCTCCCGGAAACTGCTCCCCACGGTCGGCAGCCTGCTGTCCTCCACTGTCGGTGATCTTGTCCCCGGACGGGAGGGTCGGCAGTTTCGGAAGGTGGTCCCACGGCGTAAACGCCCTGACTATACACCCTTCACCAACAACCAGACAAAGCATATCATCAACAATCTCAAGCTCTAACCCGCCTGTGGCCTAGACAACATAAGCAACATTCACCTCAGACACCTGGGACCACAAGGCATACAAGCACTCACTAACATATCAAACTACAGCTACTCACACAACACAATACCAGACATCTGGAAGCATGGCATCATCATCACATTCCCCAAACCTAACAAAGACCCCACGCTACCCTCCTCACACCGCCCTATCACACTCCTTTGTACCCCCTCCAAAGTCATAGAGCACCTTGTACTACAACTGATGACACCTGACTTACCCCATTCTCCAACACAACACGGCTTCAGGCCATTGCACTCCACAAACACTCTTCTTACAGACCTTACACAAAGAGCTTTTGACGGCATCAACTCAGCTAGACCACCACACAGATCAGTACTTGCCACACTCGACATTAGTAAAGCCTTCGATGCCATCCCCGCCACAACCTAACAAACAAAATCTACAACACATACATGCACAACAACACAAAAAGATGGCTGGCCAACTTCTTAGCAGGCAGATGTGCACACGTATCTTTTGCCGGTCAGTCATCTAGCATTAGAAATTTCCCAAACGGAGTCCCGCAAGGATCCGTCCTGTCGCCCGCACTCTTCAATCTGTACATGCATGATATAAATACACCAAATTCACCCCAAATAACCATAGCCTCCTACGCAGACGACATAACACTCACAAGCACGCACCAAAACCCAGACACAGCAACAAGACTCCTTCAAGACTATCTCGACACATTACATGAATGGTGCACTACAAACAGACTCAATTTAGCCCCAGCTAAATCCACTGCAACCCTCCTCACAAGCTGGACAGGAGAGCACGATTACGTCCCGGGACTCAACATAAACAACACACCCCTAACACACACACACACACACAAAATCCTAGGAGTAACATACGACACCCAAATGACATTCAAACAGCACACCACAAACACGAAAAAGAAACTGACACCCAGACTTAACGCCCTCAGATCACTTGCCCACACGAAATTTGGACACAACAAAGAAACCACCACCACAGTCTACAAACAATACATAAGATCAGTTATGGAATACGCAAGCCCGGCCTGGGCTTCCAACCTAGCTGAAACACATCATAAGACCTTACAGACCATTCAAAATAAAGCCCTGAAAATCATCACAGGATGCACAGCTACGACACCCACAGATCAGCTACATCAAGAAACCAAAGTCCTCAAAGTCAAAGATCATCTAGACATGAGAGTCACACAATTCCTGGCAGCAGCCTCCACGAATCAACACCACCCACTACACTACATGGTTACACACCCACAGACACCAAGAAATATCAAAACAACACCCAGCACACGCTATCACACACAAATACTGTCTTCTCTCCCTCCCTGCCCACCCCAAACCAACTTCCGGAAGCACATCCATACTCATATCACTCGCCGTTCCATTCACTCACTCATAGACAACACCCAGCTGCAAGCACGACCTCCCGAAATCCATCCTTCTGAATCCTCCCTTCCTCGCGAGGACAGAGTCCACCTGGCCAGGCTGAGATGCGGACACCATCCGGCTCTTCTGAGCTATCAGAAGAGACTGGATGACTCCGTCGTCGACACCTGCCCGGGTTGTAACACAGCACCCCATACCATTAAAACATCATAGAAGACTGCATTTCACACAACCACTTTCGCCAACAACACAATTTACACTCTTTGAGAGCTCTGTGGAAAAGCCCGACCGTGGCCATGGCCTTCCTTAGGGACTCGGGGCTGTTCGGCCAGGCAGCTTAGGGAACAACAACAACAACTGTTTCGAGTCGGCCACCCCTAGCTATGGGATATGTGCCTAAGTATAGGCCTATTCACACAAACTTAGTAGTATATCTTCACACCTATTGAAACTTCACTATGCCAGTATGTAATATTTTAAAAGGATTAGCAAATTTGGAACCAAATAAAAAGTTTATTTGCTGTGTAGAGTAGTTCTGCTAAGACAGGTACGGTACAGTATTGTAAAGTGGGGTGACTTTGGACTGGGGGTACACTTTTGACCTTTCACGGTATTTTGTAGACCTACCGTCATCAAGGCAATATGAAAGGTATTTTAAAAAAAAAATAAAAAAAATATGGCACTTAAGAGATATCATTAAAGTAGGTAGGAAACAAATCCCAAATCAATCACACAAATATATACCGGTACCGTACTGAATAGGCTAAAAAAAAAAAAAAAAACATTGTAAAGTTGGTGGGAAAATATATACAGTATAGGCTATCTATCTATCTATCTATTGCCTGACGCCGTGATCCCCGAAGGGGTGGCCACGAACGAACCGCCCCCGTGCACCTCTGTCCCCAGTCAGTCGACGCCCCTCCCCCCAAACCAGCACCGCCTTCGTTCATGTACAGTATAGGCTATACCTGGTATAATTATAAAGTATGTATATTTTTTTTTTTGTTACCCTGGCTACCTTTGCTCATACAGAAGAAATGAGATTATACAGTACCGGTACTGTACAGTGTATATGCTGTATGTGAATGACTGGGTCATCATTTATTGTTATTATATTATTATTTTGTTTTTCTGTCTCAACTTCTGGACTGTAGGCTTTTCAATAGCCTGTAACTCGTACGAGGCCCCAGGATTATCAATTGAAGCTTTGAGATGATGGGTGCTTCATGTGTCGCACTAGATGAGATGGAGACAATGGAGCTTCAAGGTGTTTGTTGCTTCCTTTCTGCCACAATAGATGTATGTTCATACACAGGGACATACCCCATAGCTTGAGATGGTCTTAACAAAAATATATATTCACACACATCTAGATCACCTAGGAAAAGACCCAGAGACCAAAGATCACTAGGGGCCTCCAGCATTTCACTGGCCCCAGCCCTCCCGGAGAGGTTCCGGTCTTAGCATGCAGACACGCAGCGGGGCACACCACAATGCCCGCCCACCTCACATCCAGACATGACCCTTCATAATTATACACTGGCTCCCCGGGCCAGACGCTTGATGGACTACACATTATCTAGTCCAACTGGCGCCTGACCCAACGCCCGCGCTATCTCTCAACTATTCACAAGCATTCTCTAATCATTCCTATTTATTACCACTGCTCTTGCCTGTTCTACAGTCATCTCTCTATCTTTCAACGCTTGTACTCCACAATCACTCCATCTCAACGGAGGTAAGTCTTCCTCCCTCCCTTTGTAGCTGACTCATATACAGTACTCTCTTTGTAAGCCTTTCATATCCCATTCGCTCAACATGTCCATACCAGCACAGGACCCTTCTGGCTCATCTCTCATCACATCCAACTTCCTTCTCTCTTTTGCCTTCAAAGCCCATGTCTCAGCCCCATACATAACTGTTGGTACAACTATCCCTTGATACATTGCACTTTTAGCTTTCATTCCGAGATTTCTCACCTTCCACATACTTACCATTGCTCCGAAAACTTTCTTTCCTTCACATACTCTCTCTTTTACTTTCATTTCCACACATGTGTCCTTGCTTATCATTCCTCCAAGATATTTAAAACACTCAACTTGTTCCAGTATTTCATCATCCAGTCTCACATCTAGATTCCCCCTACAAGCACCTCTACACACCATCACTTTACTTTTATTGATGTTCAATCTCAGCTTCCTCCTCCGACATACCACACCAAACTCTTTGACTTCTCGCTGCAGTTTCTCTTCAGAATCTGCTACCAATGCTATATCATCAGCAAACAGCAACTGGTAGAACTCCAAATATATACCACTCTTTCCTACTAAACCCAATCCTCTACCCATAGTTCTCATTTTCACCTCCTTCACCACACCATTAAACAGCCACGGTGACATTACACAACCCTGTCGTTGACAACACTAGATGGCGACACTTTATTTATAAACGTCACTTGATTGGAGAGAGCAGCTATTCGGTACCGGTAGTTCACAGCATCTTTGAATATGGCCGGGCATCTTTTATGCTATGAATTGGTGACGATATAGGGGGTATTTTCTTGACATGTTGGTGTAGCCAGGATACTGTACTTGTAGATCAGCAGGAAAGAATGTTGTGAGGCTGAACCCATACCTGACTGCATGATTGATCATCCAGGGTTTATATCTGTTGCCTTATGCCCGTGGAATCTTCAGGCTGTCTACTATGCTTATAGGCAACAATATGGACAAATACAAAGAGAAAACTGAATGAGTAAGTGTAATGCCTTTAAAAGTACAGTACCGTACTGTAACTAGAATATGTTTTATCATACATAATGTACTGCTGATCACAATTATTTTCTTTTAATTTTTCTGAAGTGAATATACATAATTATGTCAATATTTTGTCACACCTTCAAAGTTTAAAGTTTGAATTTTGTGACTAAACCAGATTCTTCAAAATAGCAAACTACAGATAACAAAATTTGATCATCTTAGCATATAGATTTTTAGAGTAGCTTTAGCCTATGCTTATTATTCTGTACCAGCTATATATATAGAGAAATAGGTGAACAAGAAAACAAATATCACTTTTGACCAGATAGTAACAGACATCATACTATAGTGTGAATTTATATACTGTACTAAAACACTTATGATAAGTATACTCAAAGGATGACCCTGCTAAAGGATAAAATGGTGCAATATGAAGTCATACTATAAACAGTAGGCCTACTGTACTGTAATTGAAAAGCAAGTTAGAAGAGGAAATACTGAAGATGTGTCAGGTGGTATAATAAGGAGCTTATATGAGTAGAAGATGGAGGGTGATGGTATGGTATGCCTGTATGCATGTTATTCTGTCTTATTGTTAGAAAATGTGGAACACTAGAGTAGATAACACTATAGGTAAAACTTTGCAGTGAGGTAGGCTGTGATGCCCATCATAAACATTATGCAACACGTTTTATAATAAAAGAAACATATTTGCTTTAAAGTATGACAGATCTGTTGATCAGTTGTACTTTCCAGCATTTACATCAGAGTGATTGACCTATAGCCTGGGTATGAGCAAGTGAAAAAACAAAACATTAAATGGGGACCATTTTGGGATGGGCATAAGGGGCATGTCTGGACAAAAAAAGCTGGAGGTGTTCCCACCATGGTCATCCTTTAGTAGGGTATTCCTGGGAAGGAAAAAAATAGTATCAAAGATATTGATATTATTTCAGTAGTACCGGTATTCATAAATATCAAAATACAGGTGATACACTCTTAACCCCAAGATAAAACAGTACAGTACCAGTATATACTGTACATTATACAACATTGAAAGTACTGATAGGGTTTCACCTAACACATCATCATCATCATATCATCTCCGACGCCTTGTTTCCCCCTGGGAAACCCCCACTAGAGGATGACCATGACAGAAACGTCTCCAAGCTACTTTGTCAAGACATGCCTCCCCTGCCCGTGCCACAATGCCCCACTACGTGGAAGTTTTTCTTCAATATATTTTTCCACTTTCTTTTCCCATACCATAGGTGGTCTTCCACTACTAGCGGTTCCACTCACCTGACTCCCATATATCTTTCTTGGCATTCTGTCTTCATCCATTCTCTGAACATGACTATACCACCTCAAAGTACTTCTCTTTATCCACTCAACCACACCACAATCAATGCCCAAAGCCTGCTCTTCCATTCCAAAGGACTCGTACACTTCCCTATTACTTGGCCCATCTAGCCTATTCATGCCAGCTGCCATTCTGAAAAAGCTCATATCCACAGGTCTCAGTTTGAAGAGGTCCTCGTCACTTGCCGTCCATGTCTCGCTTCCATACGAGAGTGTTGAGAGCAGCACACTGTTTCTCAGTGACTTTTTGACTTCCTGGCTAACCATTCTTCCTTTGAGAATACTATCAAGTTCTCCAATCACCTTTCTCCCTTGCATTTTTCTCTCTTTTATCTCACTCTCCATTTTACCATATTTGCATAGTACAGCTCCCAAATACTTGAAACTTTCAACCTCTTCTAGTACTTCATTTTCAATTTTATTTTACAACTTTTCTTGTGTTCTTTCTTGATTCTATATTTTTCCTTAAAATCTATGGTTTCATGCATTCTTCTCTCAAACACCATTACCTTACATTTCCCTACATTGACCTTTAACTTTCTCTTTTCACATACCCTGTCAAAGTCAGTGACCACTCTCTGAAGTTCTTCAGCATTTTCTGCCAACAGGACTGCATCGTCCGCATATAGGCATGTTAAAATCTTCCATGTTCTTCCCTCTGATTACAGTCTAGCTCCCACACCCATTGATACAGCCCTACATTCCCTAATCACTCCATCCATGTATATATTGAACAACCAAGCTGACATGACACATCCCTGTCTTACACCTACACTGACCTCAAAACTTTCACTTAACTTATCCCCTACCTTCACATTTGCCATTGCATTCCTATAAAAAGATTTTACTGCCATTAGCAACTTTCCTCCCACACCATATACTGTTAACACATCCCACAGGCCCTCCCAGTCTACTTTGTCGTAGGCTTTTTCCAAATCCATGAATGCTGCATAGAGTTTTCTGTTTTTGGTCAGATACTTCTCTACCAACAATCACATTGAGGCTATCTGCCCTTTCTGAAACCTCCCTGTTCCTCGCCTATTTTGTCATCCGTTATCTTCTGTAGCCTCTCTGTTACTACTCTTGCGTGTACCTTTCCAGGTATGCTAAGCAAGCTAATTCCCCTATAATTCTTACACTCTTCTTTACTACCCTTCCCTTTGTACAAGGGTACTATCACTGCTTTCCTCCAGTCCTCTGGTACACTTTCCTTTTTCCATGCTAATTTACATAACCTATGCATTATGTCAACAGCTTCTTCTCCTCCATATCTCAGCATTTCACCTGGGATGTTATCTACTCCAGCAGCTTTGCCCATTTTAAGTCTATTGATTGCTTTTTTTACTTCTTCTCTGCTTATCTGGCTTTCAACTACCCTGTTTATTCTACCTCCCTCCATTCCTATGGAATGGAGTTTATTCCTATACAAGTTTATAGTTAGGCATAGAGATAAGATAGAAATATATATATATATATATATATATATATATATATATATATATATATATATATATATATATATATACGGTATATATTTACGTCTCACATTTTACTACCATTAGAAGCTATGCTATACCGTATACTTAATGTATAGTCGTGGTCATGAATTTCTGGATTTTTTTTGTAGAGATAATTATAATACACATGATAACTATATTGGAAAACTGTTGGAACCGCACAGACAAATTACTGGGATTCACTAGTTAATGTTCATTGTCTTGTACTGTATTAGGTGTATTCTGACCACGACTGTACATACCCGGTAGATTATTGAAGCGTGGGGTTTAAATTAACAGCCCACTAACATTTTCTATAATCTGCATAGGGCAGATTCTAGATATCTGCATAGGGCAGATTCTAGATATCTGGAGTTCAGCCGTAATGCTCTGAGAACCTGCAAAAAGTGCTTATTACCAGTATATGGAATGCAACAAAATGCAGTGTTATAGGATAATCGCATAAGGGAAATAAACTGGGAACATACTCTTTATTGCATTAATCTAATAAGTTAGTATTTCTATGAAAGGGTTAAAGATAAAACAAATTCTTACTAATTATATTTTTTATTTCGTAAGTGTCATTGTATACTTGTATTTACATGTTTTAATGTTTTAATTTAGTTACCAACAAGCCTAGGAAATTATTAAAATTCAACAGTTTGGGAAGTCTTACATTTAATCAAAATGTCTATAAAATACAGTACAGTATATCCTCATACATGAATTTATACTCAATTTTATGTATGAAAGTGAAATTTGAATGATTTACAAGAAAAAAAAAAATACTGGTACAGTACTGTACAACAAATCTGAGTGAAGTTTTGAGAAAACTTACCAGTAAGTTTCTCCAATTTTGGTTTCCTTAAAAAAAAAAAAAAAAAAAAAAACCCAAGCCAACTTTATATTTTTTTAAGTATTATCATTGTTTTATGTCTTTCAATTAACCCAACATTTTGGTAAAGATGTAGTATTCGGGCGTATCGCCCGTCTTGTTTACACTACTCACAGGCTCGCAATCACGTTCCTGTCTATTTTAACTGCCTTGGGATACAATAATAGGGTACCCCCCCCCCCTATTACTTATTGTCATCATCATATATTTTGCCAGCAGGGGGAAAATTGCAGAATAAAAGCAGTCAAAATAGACGGAATTTAACCGCGACCGCACGACCTATGTAAACATGACGACCGTAAGCCTGGATACTACATCCTTCCCCATATTTTCCCTAATATTCATAGCCTGCCCCACTGCAGCTCCAGACAGCACATATGTATAATGAAGCATTTCATCGAGAGATAAATGATCGGTAAAAATGTAGTTACTTTGGCCAGTTTTATTTTTTATTTATTTTTTTTTTTTTACCTAAAAACCTGGTGTATCTGTATATTCAAGTAGAATATTATGGTAAAACCCTATAAATCAGTAATATACAGGCCCATTACACCGAGAATATTAAAACAACAAAAGAACAAGTGGGGAGGGCTTGGCAATGATGCAGTATTCGGGCGTACCGCTTGTTTACACAACACAGACGCTCGCGATCACGATCCCGTCTATTTTGACTGCCGTGGGCTACAATAATAGGTTGATTGCCCCCATGACTTATTGGCATCATCATATCTATTGCCAGCAGGGGGTAAATAACAAAAAATAGCCGGGAACTTAACCGCTGGTGATCTACTGTCGACTTATGTACAGTAAACATGACAACTGTATGCCCAGATACTACATCCTTCCCGATGGCTTTGAAGCTCAGGGAAAATGAGGGGTTAAGACGTTTAATGAGTGAATATGGATAAAAACACCTTGTCCAAACCTTTAATTATTTGAATAGTACATAACTACGGAAAGTCGTCAAGTTTTGTAGTTACGAGATGTAATATAGACATAAAATACGATATATGCGGGTCGATCCACACTCGAACATCATCCGTTCCTCAGTGTAAACACACGACTGCAGGCGGATCGCTAGATATACCTAAAACTAACCAAACATAACTTAGGCCAACTGATTTAGGGATAGATGTAGAGTTCGGGCATACGGTCGTAATGTTTACATAAGGCGATCGCCCGCGGTTAACTTCGCGTCTATTTTGACGGCAATGTTTTCGGTTATTTGCCCCCTGCTGGCAATATACATGATGATGACAATATGTCATGGGAAGGTGAGGGGGGGCATGCCCCCCTTATCATATTATTGTTTCCAATGGCATTTAAATTAGACGGGAACATGATTGTAAAGGTCCGACGCCTCCCCCGCCGCCGTCATGTTTACATCTGTCAATTGCTGTGGTTAAGTTCACGTCTATTTTGACGGCGATTTTTTCGTTTCGGTAATTTGCCCCCTGCTGGCAATATATATGATGATGACAATATGTCATGGGGGTATTATTGTATCCAAAGGCAATCAAAATAGACGGGAACATGATGGCAAAGGTCCGACGCCACTAATGCGTAGTGTAAACAAGGCTGGCGGTACGCCCGCACTTAACATTCTTGCCTTTATTTACCCTAAAGTAAGCAAATCGCACAAAGTCGAGGTAACAACTTGCTCCGTTTAGTTTTTCTTTCAAGGGGGCCTAATCAGGGATCCGAATCATTATAAGATTGGTTGAGGGGGGGCACTCACCCCCTCAGAACTTAGTGTAATCATCATCTATGTTGCCATTACGGGGCATCAACCAAATACAGATATGATAATCCCGCGCACGAGTTGATATGAACGGATCGCCAGGATCGGCTAGATAGTCAACAAAACTGGGATTCAAACACAAGAAGTGGCGGATCTATCACAGACTTTACTCTTACAGGCGCCTGTGCACATATTAGTACCGTACCTAGGTAATGGACTAGTGCCAGGGCCCAGGGATGTACATTCTGCTTTACAGGTAGGAGTACAGTACCAGAAATTGTGTTCACGGCGAAAATATAGGCTAGTGATAAATTGACACCAAGCCACCAACACTTCTAGACTAGTACGAAATAATCAAAATACACACATAGGTCTAGCATTAAAATATAGCAGAAAGGGCAAGAATGTAGTATGCGGGTTTACCGTAAAACCGCCCGCCTTGATTACACTACACAGACGCTCGCGATCAGGTTCCCATCTATTTTGACTTACATGGTTTACAATAATAAGTTGAGGGGCCAGGGGGGACTTTGCCCCCTCTCACCCCCCCCCCCCCATGACTTAGCCTATTGTCATCCTCATATATATTGCCAGCAGGGGGCAAACAACTGTAACAACATGACAAAATAGATGGGAACTTAACCGCAATTTATCAACCTAGGCTATGTAATCATGCCGACCGTCAGCCTGTACACCCGGATACTATATCCGGGTAGAACGTAGAGTTCGGGCGTACCGCCAGCCTTGTTTACACTACGCGTAGGCCGTAGTGGCGTCGAACCTTTGCCATCATGTTCCCATCTATTTTGACTGCCTTTGGATACAATAATATGTTGAGGGCTCAACCCCCCCCCCCCCCACCCATGACATATTGTCATCATCATTTATACTGCCAGCAGTGGGCAAATAACCTAAAAAAAAACGCCGTCAAATTAGACGCGAAGTTAACCGCGGCGATCGCCCTATGAAAACATGACGACCGTACGCCCGGAATCTACATCCATCCCCTATATCCTTCCCCAGAAAAGTATGTTTAGCCTACTAATAAAAACTCATGATGGTGCACTTATAGAAATTTACCAATATCATAAGTTGTCCATAGGCTCACCTAGGCTAAGTGTAATAATAATAATAGGCTAATAATTCAATTGTTCGACCTAGCCAGTAGCATAGCCTATAGGCTACTGCGAAAGATTAGGCTAGTAGCCTAAATGTCATAAACTGCACTAGCCTTAGCCTAGGGGTTATTTTAAACGACACTAGCCTAGGCCTACTGCAGCGTTATGAGAAACAATTTATTAGGGAAAATAGGCACCAATAGATTTGCCATATAGGCTAGGCTAGTCCTCATGGAGGATTTTCGTTATCGATAAATTGAAAAAATACCCACTTCACATACAAATAGCCTACACCAAATATCTAGGCTAAGTCAAAGATGTAAAACAGCGGGGGTGGCAGCCCCCACCCATAATATTAGGATAGGTTAGGTAAGGTTGTTTGGTTAGGCTAATGTTATTTCAAAGGGGTATAGTAAACACTAGGATAGTCTAGGCCTATACCCGGTCAGAGGTAAGTCCTGCAGTAGTCTCCTTGAATGCAACCAATATTGAATTTGACGTTTCATTGCTGCTGGCCTCTGCAATGGTGAATGGTTTAGCAATAGGCAATGCACTCTCCTCGAAATGTAAAGTAGGCTACACAGCCTAGGCCTACAGCTAGACTTTGGCTTTTCATTCCAAATTCTTGTCTGGTTGACAAAAACATACCATTTTCTAACATACTGTTCTTCCTCAGGAAATTTATAAAGACATATACATGGTCCAGGTGTGTTAAAACACCCAAATACCACACAGCAGTTCGGCAAACATAACCACTCCTGACGAGGGGTGAGGAGGCACTGCCCGTGACTGACGTGAAATTAATTCATTCCCAAATATTTTCGCACTCTATTCCTGGTGTGACGTCACACATCGTTGCCAGTGCGTATTGTTAATAATGTTTTTTTTTGCCATTACGGAGTGATATTTTTGGTAAATTATATATAACCAGTTATTTATCAGCTCCTGTAGAACCTCTCAACCACGATAAAAAGTAAATGTGTTAATTCATGCATCACCACCTTTAAGTCCGGTTCCAATTTGCAGCAAGTTAGGAGCATTATTAAGGCTTTTAAAGGGTTAAAATAGAGTGCAAATGGCCGGGAGCGCAGCGGGCCAGACAGCCGGCTCCCAGGGCTTACCGCCGCCCACTAACTCATGTTCCCTGTGTTCTCGAGAGGCTGGCAGTGTAGCCAGTAGTGAGCATAGGTGGGAAAAATATGCCGCTATACGCTAAACTCCCATGTTACTGGTATCACTGTATGAGAACCACGAGTGCTACGTAGCTCGTTCTGGTCTCATTTTGAAGCTTTTAGCGCCTAGTGTTTTGCTAAATAAAAAAATGTTCATGCAGATACTTGATTTATCATGCAGGAGGGCCTGAATATGCCCAAATAAGCCCAAAACCCCCCGCTAGACAAGGGTTAATAACATACAATGAGCGTGAATCAAAGGATAGTATGATAATGGAAGTATGCAATTATAAACAGACAAACATACACATAGATTAAACCCTTGATAATAATGTATATGAGAGTTAAGTATATACTCTGAAGTATTCTGAATAAGTTTCTGACAGGGTGAACGAAATCTCTAAGTACGCGTATATACTGTAGGTTGGGGCGGAACAAAAAGGGAAATGTACGAAGAGCTCTGGTGTGAACGCTGGCTACCGGGTGGCGAGGTGTGGATGGGTAGTGTAAAAAGCTACCGCGCGCAGATAAAATCTGACCAGGTACGTTGCTCAGATCATTCGTTATACTGCGATGATCAAAATAGTATTTACGGTTAGTGCGATATTATTTTGAATAAGGGGAGGAATGTATTGACACTTCAAGGAGAGGAGAGTTAAATTGTTTTTACAATTAACAATGTACTTAGATTATTATGAGTAAATTTATATCTTGAACATACAATTAATTAATTCTTATATGCAATGATAATCTCACAGGTCGAGGAATTCAGATTAAATGATTTATATCTACTGAAAAATACTCAAAGGTTGAATATAACCTAACTGAATCAGGCAAATAGATTGATTACAGCAGATTAGAGAACGCATCAATAAATTAGCGTATACGAGTAGTTATAATAATACCACAAGTGAAATATGGCGTACACGACGAAGTTGCACTTAGATGGAAATACCTGATAAGGTATGAAGGAGATCTGAACTGGTTAACAGATTCCTATATGGAATACAGAACAAATTGGCGTTGTATTCGAGTTGGTGAAATAATTAGACAATAGATCTACACGAAACTAGAATTCCTAGACGAGATGGATCGAAATTATCTATTTCATAACAGAATAAACCAATACGTTATTCACAAATTATACAGTTAACGCACAACAAAATAAGGCGTAACAGGGGTTTCTCTCGAAGAAAATAGATTTAGATTATGATAATCAGCAATACAATTCTTCTAAAGGATGGGGAGCCGAGTTTAATTAAATATGAAATTGGGCGTAGGTTCTAGGTAAAAGTGAGACTTTAGAAGAGAATAAATTCACAGCATACACTTCAGCTTCAACTTGGTACATACATAAATAGAATGGACACACACAAGGATATTCTGTGAGTATTCGGCTAGACTATTGATTTACACAAGTATGTGACATATATGTAGAATGTTTTATATGAACTTAAAAGAGAAATTAACACTAGATCTTGGACACAGATCTACACAAGGTTTAATATGGTTTCTGAAGGATTAACGCATACGCAACAATTAATGATCTTGGGCACAGATCTACAAAGGAATTAGCAATGAATATTCACATATTTTACCTTACGTTCACAACAATAATCACAACATAAGACACTCAGAGACACTTAGGGTGAGTTTGGGGGGGTGGGGGGGGGGGGGGGGGGTGGAGGTTCGAGGGCAAGTCAGGCCGACATAGAGCATAGGTTCGCCTGGACTAGACTTCAGGGGGAGCTGCTTATCACCGTCAGGAATCCCACATCCAGACATCAGAGGCACACAACAGGGCTCGTTGTAGTCTTCGAGGAGGAGGGGAAGGCAGTTACCACTTATAGTTAGATGCTCCGGACTTTTCAGACTTAAGAACATTACCGAGGTGGAAGTGCTTGCTTTCTCAACAATTTCAATGAGACTACAGTATGTTCATGTATTTTCTTAGCTTTAACTTATAGTGATTCAATGTTAAAGGGATATAGTGAATCGTTGTGACATCAATAGTGAAGTAAATACTTAGCTTAAAAATAAATGGAAGTTATCATAAGGTACCTAATTATTTAAAGTATTTTATTTAATACTCCGGTGGGAGTTACTAAGTCTAGGAAGGATGTAATAGCAACTTTGGTGATTTCATTATAATTGAGGGTTATTGGTGATTCAGTGGATAACTCTTTTCTTCACTATGTTCCTGGGTTGATCCAGAGTTCTTCGTAATAGTACTGCACTGTAGATCCTAATATCCCCACTTTTGTCGGAGCACTCAGGTCTTTGATGCGGAACTTGCATAACCATTTGCTTGGTGTACTGCAAATCTGGCTGCTGGTGCAATGAAGGCTGGTGATTGGTGGAAAGGGTTTGAAACCTGGATTGGGATTGGCTCAAACTCCCATTCTTTTGTAGGGGTGACTGACCTAGGTGACCCGTCTTCGTGGTAGTAAGAAAACGGGAATGACCTGGTAATATGGGGCACTCCTCTGTTTCTTGTTCCTCTGCATCATGAGAAACTGGTATGGAATTACGTCTCTGCTGCTTGTTTCTTCTTTTCTCCTTCCTACTCACCTGTAGGCTAGCAATCCTACAGGTGTTACTCAACCCCGTTCTATTCAACCCTGTCACTTCATATATATATATATATATATATATATATATATATATATATATATATATTGTCACGGCCAAGTAGGTAACGTTAACCCAAGAGAATACCAATTAACCTACCTGAATCTTGCCAGATGAAACTCAAAGTGACAAACTGGCAACCCTGTAATCAGCTGGAGGCATTCCTTAGTAAGACAACCACCATAATTTATAATCTACAATAACTTGATCATATGGTCAATGTATACATAAGCTATCTCTAGACACTATAATAAACCTTTCTTAGCACATACTGATATACATCAGAACTCAATATAAAATCAACTTAAATATATGGTGACCGGTCAATTCAACCAGTAGACCATTTCAACCAGTAGCTCTCAACCAGTACCAAATCAACCAATACGGTTAGGTTAGGTTAGGTTAGGTTAGTTGTTGTTGTTGTTGTTGTTCCCCAAGCTGCCTGGCCGAACAGCCCCAAGGCCCCGAGCAAGGCCAAGGCCATAACCGAGCGCCCCCACAGAACCCTCCCCGCCGACCACAATAAAGCCTGAGTGACCGAAGCCACTCCATGGCGGGGAGCTGAGGAGGGTGCGGAAATGCCCGGGAAACCAAAGCCCCACCCAGGGCCCTGTGTCCCTCAGCAATTATGAAGAGAAAGTTGAGGGGCAAGGGAAAAATGTGACACTTTGGCTTCCAATCTTGGTAGATTGGGAGGTCAATCCACGTTAGAGACGCCGTCACTTGAGATCTAGAAAATATATAAGTAAAAGGAACAGTCAGAGTAAGCTATGGGTATGGCAGAGATTGCTCAGTTCTCGCTCTGATAGACCAGCCCATCACCACATGACTAGAACCCAATCCTCTCAGCATCAGCTAGGAAAGGCCCTAGAAAGCCGCCTTTGGCGGGGGGATAGCTCCCCTATTTCAACCCTTTTCGGGGTTGGGCACCCGCCGTTAGTACTATATTTTGGCACTGGTTTGGTTGGTCTGGGTTTGTTTGGCACTGGTTGAGAGCTACTGGTTGAAATGGTCTACTGGTTGAGATGACATGGAACCTAAATATATACAGTATGACTAAGGAATACATCTCAGATTGGAAGTTTAACATCTACATGATATCAGTGCAATATTATAAGTCATTAGCTTATAATATATATATACTGTATATACATATATATATATATATTTATATATTTATATTAGTTGGCACGATCTCTGATTCACATGTAAAAAACTCCAGTGATTTAATTAGTAAAATTAGAAACAACAATTTACCTTGCAAACTAATAAGTTTTGATGTTAATTCTTTATTTACAAAAGTGCCAGTTCATGACTTACTAGGTTTTTTGAAAGATTATTTGCCGAATTTAGATTTGCCAATAAGTAATAATGTTTTCATGAAGCTAATTGAATTGTGCGTCCTTAACACTAACTTTGCTGTGAATGGTAGGTTTTTTCGGCAAACATTTGGTTGCGCAATGGGAAATCCACTCTCTCCGATAATTTCTAACCTGTTTATGGAATATTTTGAGACTCGGTTTTTACCTAAAATATGTAACTTTAGACTTCCTTGGTTTAGATATGTTGACGGCATTTTATGTCTTTGGCCTACCAATCAAAATCACCATTCATTCCTTAATAAACTTAACAATCTTGTCCCCTCGATATCATTCAAAATTGAAGAAGAAGTAAACAATAAACTACCTTTCCTTGATACCATGATTATAAATAATAATGGTCACTTAAAATTCAAAGTATATAGAAAGCCGACTCTTGTAGATTCCTATATTCATGTTTTCTCCAAACATCATATTAAAGTAAAATTGTCAATTTGTTCAGGTATGTTTCTAAGAGCATTGAGGATATGTAACCCAGAATTCATAGATAACGAATACAAACAAATCTATAATCTAGCCAAGACACTCTGCTATCCTGAAAGTCTTGTTGATCAAAGTTTAGCCAAAGCCGAAGAAACCTTCTATAATGTAAATAATAAAGCTCCCTTTTCAAGGAAAATATCTTAGTTTTGCCATATCACGATGAATTAACACCTCTCACAACATCTCTCAAGAATTTGAATATAAATGTAGTATTCAATTATGAAAACTCCGTCAAGTCTACTTTGATTAAAAACAGCCCTAAAAATGATGCAGGTGGTGTATATTTCATTCCGTGTAAAGGATGTAATGACATATATACATAGGACAAATTGGAAAAAGATTAGAGGTGAGAGTTAAACAACACCAACAATCAGTAATGACCGGTCAGCTCAAGATTCTAATGGTATTTTTAAACATAAACAAAGACAAAACCATCATGTAAATTGGGATGAGGCTAAGATGATCTACTGGTCAAGCTGCTATTATGAAAGACTATTTGCCGAGTCCGCCTTGATCAGAGAATTTAGAAACACTATGAATCTAAATGATAGCCTTTACAAAATAGATAACATCCTGCTAAATCTCCTCAATGAAAATTATAATATAAAAAGAGCTAGAAATAGATGTCCAGACCGTCAGATCATAGATTGAAACAGCTTGTAGTTTGACATCTAACCCTTTTATCATAGTATTAGATAGTTGGGTATCTTATTAATACTATACACATGAGATATGATCACTATATATTTTCTTTGTTTTGTTTTTTTATTTTATAATAATTAGTGTATATATGTATGTTTATGTATGTATACAGTGTATATGTGTGCGTATGTAGGTGTGTGTATAATTATACAGTATGTGTGTTTATGTATAATTTATATACTGTTTAGTTGTGAGGGGGATATGCCAGGTGTGGGCTATTCGGCTTTCTACAGACTCCTTTTATCCTTATGTTGATCTGACCATTTTGGGAAGGTCAGTCCCCAGGGTCCATAGTATTAGTGAGTTGGGCCTATAATTCGGCCTTATAATTAGGTTTGGGTGTGGGAAGGATCTGCCTTGTGTGACCAATCGGCTTTCTGCAGACTCCCATTTTTCTTTTGTTCTGATATATGTAATTTTTATTTGTATGTATGTAATGTGTGTGTGTATACAGTATGCATGTATACGTGTATGTATATGTAATTATATGTATCTACAGGTATATGTATTTCTTCATATTTACATAAGTTACGATAACAGTTTGAAAGGGATCTGCAAGTTCATTGAGGTGTATCAAATTGTATATATGATTAGATTGTATTGTTAGACATATTTCAATGTATATATGTACATATATTTTGTATATAAAATAAGTATGTTCCTAAAAATATGGCAACAGGCAATAGGCTGGCAACACTTTTTATATTTATATGCTAGTTAGCAACTCACAGATGATTTAGGACGGGTATTTAAGCCTCACTCTCCCCCTGTTTTCTTGTATTACCCTGAAGATGTCTTGAGAGAATAGACGAAAGCTTGGTGTTCCATTGTTTCAATTTTCCTAGCGAGTTTTACTATATATACAGTATATATCCTTCCATACTTTAAGTACACAAATAAATATATACAAAACAGTGACACGATCATTCTGAAGCTACTAGATGAAAGTTGTCTCAACAAGTTGTGGGAAGGAGTAAAAATGTGAATCCGGCATGAGCGGAGTTCCATAGGTCCCAGGACACACTCCCCGCACAGGGTCAATATTAGCTCAGGAACCATTCCCCGTGTGTCCCTTCTGCAGAGTCGCGCATTAGACACGTCGACGCCGGGGACTAATGATTGGGAACCGTAGATGGGCACCTCAACCATTAGGATACCTCTATCAGTTGCTGGTAATCGATCTGTACTCTAGATTTTCCAGGATGGAATCAGGTATAGTCACACATGAAAGTTCTAGACAACCTTGATGAGAAGCCAGGTAATTTATAAAGAAACCCACTGATTTTATAATCTCACGAGAAAGTGAATAGTTAAACAGTGACATGAACCACCATAAGACAAATAATATGATCTTTCATCATATATCTCATACTTTTGCATCTAGTCTGTTAATGAAATATTGACATTGGATATACAGTACAGTTGGCTCAAGGGATAGCCCTATCCAACACCAAGAAATACAGATTACCTACTTACTTGTGTTGAAGATTATTTTTCATCAGAGTTATCATAGACTTGAAGACCGACGTATCTACTAGTGAAAAGCTCTACCATTCACTTTCAAGCTACAGAAGTTAGCTGTGAAATGTTTTGGTCTGACTGTACTAACAGCATTACGTTGTTGCGTACGTGTGTCAATAATCGAGTTGGTCAGTGTTAATGTATGTGTGTGTGTGTGTGTGTGTGCGTGTGTGTGTGTGTGCATCATACAAACTACACAACAACTCATTCAACAATTAGGGTAATATCAACAAGTCAGAAAACAATAACTTCACCTCATTAACTTGCTTCACGAAATGAGATATTGCGAAGTTTGTATTGAAACTCCTGTATTCCACATTCCACTTTTATTTACTTTATTTTTACTTTTTACCTGAGCCATAGCATATTAGTCCAAAGACGCCGAGGGAGATTTTTGTTTTTTGTTTTTTGTAAGCACCTATATGGACTGTCTTCTGGGCAGGACTCTCGGTATACAACTTTAGTCTGCAATGTTGTGATCATAATTGAGTTGCTAGAAATTATTATACTGGCTATTGAAGCGCTGATATAACACTTGGAGCATCTAGGCTTAAAGGTCTCTTACACTAAGTGTTATGCTACAATCTAAGAAAAATAAGCAGCAGGAACAAGAAGAAGCCCCACCAGCATCATAGATACCACGTCAACAGCAACATGTGTAGCAGCCATTCAACCGGATGCAGAGACATATATGGAAGTCCTCCTTCCCAGCACGTTTTCTGTCTTCCATTCAGCTCCACTACAATGGGAAGCCAATGGCGTCAGGAACAGTGACATCAGAGATCCGCAACCCGGTTGTACAGCTGGCAATCTACCTGCTCACCTTAATGTCACTTGGATGAGGAATCTACCTACAACCCCAGGTCCAGGACAACAGGGGCCCAGAAGTTTTCCAAACCCCAGCAGGAGGCACCTCTGTCCCCCAAAACAAACCACCATTAAGAGACGCCAATAGTCCACCAGGATCACGACGGAATGACTATTCGGCAGATATTTGGGATTAAGTGACACTTGCCCTACCTCAGGAAAGTTCAACAACCCATGCTTTCGAACCACCTTGTCCAGCTAATCCTTGTGAGGATAAAATGTGATTGGCCAAAAGAGTGTATGAGCAACCTTTGTTCTCAAGACAAATTCAGCAACCCTTGACCTAATTCAACAACCCTTGTGAGGCACCACACAAGTTCAGCAACCCCTTCTTGCCATCAGACAAGATCAGTAACCCTTGCTCGGCATCAAACTTGCTCAGCAACCCTTGCAAAACAAAAACGGGATTGGCCTGCAGAGAGTCGGCAACCCTTATTCTTCAGATGAATTCTGGAACACTTGTTCGTTCCAACTCAAGAAGAAGAAGAAGGAACAAGCAGACCGGAAGTCCCACATCTGACGCTGCCCTGAAAAGAAGCAGAAGTCCAGAAAGCAGAGGTCCCCATCCATGACGCCCGGGAAGAAGACAACATGACATCTGACTATCCCTAAGAACTTTGGGAAAACTTTACAATCATATTAACTTTAGTACATGAGTAAATTGTCTCTGGTTATCAGAATTCCTTTTTGATACTGTCAAATCCTCAAAATAACACTTACACGCTATCCATAATCCTTGTTGAGATATACGGATATTAAGAATTTTGTCGATGACTCCGTTTACGATATTATAAATATGTCGGATAAAGGGGTGTTCGTGGGAACCTCAATTTCAAGAGGAATAATATTACAAGCAAAGTCGTAAAAGGCGCCATCATTATTATAGATATCTTTTCTATCTCGGATGTTCTCATTGTCCACAACACCCATCAGATATACTCATATTATTCATTCTTATTCATAATCGGCCCACACTTACAGTATATTAAATCTCAACATAATTCCTTCTCCGAGTTCTACTTATCTAGAAATATAGATTATGTTTTACATTCCTCTTGCTAGACTATCTTACTTGATTTTTGATGCTGAGTGGGGTAATTTTCTTTCCCAGAAGACTCTCTATTTTTGAAGCTCTTTATATTCAAGCTTTAAGCCCCAACATAAGTAACCAATCACTTGACTTACAAATATTACCGTCTGCTAAACGCCACTACCTCGCCATGGGCGCCGCCCCACACCTCCCTCCAGCGCCACCGACGTCTACGCAACCCAGAGTGCAGCAATCTCCCCCGATGACTTCCAGCAGCCAATCAATGTTAACTTCGCCCACCCCCAGCCAACCACGTACCAGAAGCAGCACGCGACTGGCGAGAAGGCTACCCACAACCAATGGCAGGCCACCAAACACGCAGTAGCCCCGCCCACTCCCTGCCCCACTGATCTCAACATGTGTATATATACCTGTAATTTTGAATGATGTGCCACAACACGCTCCTGCTCTCTCCTGATTGGCTACAACTCTCCACCTATCCCTTACCACCAAAACCATCATGCTTCCAGCAGCCCCCACCTGCTTTGCTGGCCATGTTAGATGGTTTAACTACAAAAAGGGAATGGGCTTTATCAGCCAACAGGAAGGAGGAGACATCTTTGTACATAGAAGGAGCATATCTCGCCCCAATCCACTCCACGCTCTGCCCTCTCTTGGTGACGGAGAGAGGGTAGAGTTTACCATCAAAAAGGGGAAGAAGGGAATGGAGGCACATCGAGTATCTGGACCCAAGGGTGACTGTGTGAAGGGATCGGTGCATGCCAGGAAGAGGGAGGAGAAGGCAAGAGTAGAGCAGCCATCTTGTGACAAGGACTCAATCATCAAAATCATTGTCACCACAGCCACTGCTCTTGCTGGTGGGGACATCAACCTCCTAAGGGTGTATCTCCCTGCTCTCCTACAAGCTAACAACTTGCCCTCCATTATCATCCCAGACATGCACTCCACCAAAATCACTCGTCCACAGGCTCCCCAACAACGTCCAAGACAGCAGCCACGGAAACGCCTGAACATCTCCAAACCAATCAATAGGAGCAGCCTTCCACCACCTCCTCCTGCAGTCTCGGCATCGCCACCTCCATCAGCAGTCAACATCACCGGACCAGTAGCAGCCTCGACTCCAGCACCTGCCACCATTGATCATCCGGTGGCACTCCCCTCCACGTCATCTGAGTACACTGTGTCCACCATAGGAGAAATAGTCGACGTGGAGACGATCGAGGAAGAAGGAGTCAAGGATGCAGCAGCAAGAGGACGTCCCCCCCCTGAATCACCTTTATGGAGAACCATTTTGGGGAACACCGAAGCAACCCCTGATTCATCTTTAACACCAGAGCAAGTAGAAGGTCTAAGGATCTTCCAAAGTCAGCTGTTCAAGATCAGGAGCACCAAGAAAAACCCAAAAAGATCGAGAAAGACCTTCAACATGGAAGAATTCGTTAAACACCAACATTAACACCATCGACTTCTTCACCACCACCATCAACACCACCATCTCCTGCCTTCATCTTGCAGCCTCCCAGCCCCCTTCTTGGCAAGCCATACTGATCCAGCCCAATACTCAACTCACGCACGTTGGGTCAAGCCCCGACACTCTATTTGCTCTCACTTTTACCACTGTCTCTCCTACTTAACCAATAAAAACTTCCCTTCTTTCACCCTCACCCACCTTTTCTATATTCATTTGAATTGAATTGATGATGTGCCATCTTCCTCCCCAAACCTCTTCCTTCCTCTCTTAGACCCACCCTGGGTCAAAAAAAAATAAACAAAAATAAAATGTAATCATTCTTTGAAGATGCTAGATTCCTAGCGAAACGTTGAATTACCATGAACTTTGCTAACCTCATCCACCTGCTTACTGAACCCCAAAGAAGATTAATCAGAAACATAGACAATCTGAATAATAACATTTCGAATGCTGAAACTGCTACTTCCTTTAACCTTGTATGCCTTAAAGAAAAAATAAAAGAAAAATATATATACAGTATATATATATATATATTATACACCATAATAGTAAAAATACAATTATAATCTATTAACCCCTTTATTTAATCACATAATTAACTTCACCTTCATAATCCCTACATTAAGCTGATCACACTGATATGTTAATTTAGATTGTTTTTACGTACATTTTATAAACATTAACTGTAAACAATATCTCCCCCCCTAGACATCACAGAATGTCAAGTTAACCCCTACAAAACCCAGTTCATATCCAGTTTCACCCAGATACACTCAGATTAATGACCCACCTAGAATTGCTGACTCAAACACTATCCAGTAGCTCATAGCGAGTTAGGCTACCCTCCCACTTCAGCAACAGACTTAACCCCTTGAGTACCAGCGACGTACGTTATGCGTCGCCTATGTTTGTAACGCCAAACCCCAGTGATGCAATGGTTGCTTTTGCGTTAATTACTCTTGTCCTATGGCACCTAGAGCGTTCAAATTTGTATAGGAACTGCTTTAGTATCCCACGCAATAATACCGATGGTTGAAAGCCCTCCAAAAGTCCAGCCATGTGCGTGTGGGTGCGCGTGGGAGTGATTTTCCAGTATTTTGCCTACCCATTTCCCCATGTTAGTTGCGACTTTAGGCCGCCCGCCCCGCAGGAACCCTAAATGACCTAGGTGAGCGTTTTTTTGTGGTTTTTCCTTCATTACTAACCCATCCCATGTGTTTTCAGGAAAACAAAAATGACAACCTGCTGGTCCCACTTTGTACATTTATTATACATCAGCTGGTGCTCAATGGGTTAAGCAAGGGAAGTTCTACTCTGTTAACTCCCTGGTCTTACCCCACTAATTAACTCTAAAAGACTCCCCTTACACTCAGTCAATCTTGTACTCCATATAACCAAGTTTATAGATTTATTGGTGGTCAAACCACATATTACCACTTTTAGTCTAATTCTCCAGACTGAGTTTATAACCCTACTAACTCATCTACAACCACTTAGGAGTATATCTAAACTATATTGCATTACTCAATATCATAAGTTACCATATAATTCAGTTTTATTTACTTATACAGTATATATTCCCCGGTCATACCCAAGACTACAATCTTAAAAACTCAAGTATAATTGGACTTTAACTGAAGACCATTTTCATATCTGTTGTAGTATGTATGCTTATTATTTTGTATTATATTTCATACAACTAAAATAAATTCTATAATCCCTGATCAAATTATATGAACACCAAAATACTTCACTTTTAGGCATATCTACACATATCATGTCTACTATCGAAAATCGTGCGAAGATGATATCAATATAGTTAGATTGTTTCACAATGTTGAGCACACACACAGTTGTGATGTGCAATATATGTTGTATACATTTTACAAACGTCAAAGTAATTCATAATTATAAGCCTTACTATATTAGAGATACAGATGGATAACTTTGGAAACATTGATTTGCGAGAGTTAACTCATCAGTCACTATAATTTGGTATTTGATGGAGAAGGAAATTTTAATAGAATTATTTCGGTTATTGAAGGGTGTTCTCTGAAATATTGAGTTTGTAAATACACGAAGTGTAATATCTACGTGAAGAAACCTCAATGAATAATTATCAAACATGCCGTTGATCCTAATCAGCTTATATTATTTTGCCTAAGTATAGAACAAGTGCAATCTGGAACACGCTTCCTCTATCAATCTTTCCTTCATCCTTTGACTTAGACTGCTTTAAACGCCGTGTGTCCAGGCATTTTGGCTTTAACGTACCTTGATTATGGCTCTGTCACTCTTTCAACTTTGTAGTAGACACTTGTTACAGGCAGCTTTGCCTTTTCTTTCCCTCACTCACATAGGAAAACAAGTATGACAATGCCCTCCAAAAAGCATCATTTGTATGACTTCCCTTTAGTATGTTTTGCCAATTGATCCAGTTCTATATGAATAAGTTACAAAGTGAAATCATGTGAATATAAATAAAACTGTAGCAAAGAGAGAGAACTAATTACGTAAACTATTCTATCAATGACATTCAACTCAAGAACGTCAAACAAAAATGCAGATTGGGTAGCTTCAAATTCTATCAAAATAAATTCGACCAATGATTTGCTTTAAAAGGTAATACAAAAAACGTTATTGACCTCATTGGGCCATACTTTAAATCTAATTCATAAGAAGTCATACTCACTGTTGTACCAAGATTTGCCGGGCCTCCTCAACCTCAACCAACCCCGCTGATGCCCCCTCCGTACATCCTCAACCCCGGGGACAACCATGGCACGTGTACCACCTTAACGGTACACTCCCTCCAAACCATCTCAACCCCGGGGACCACCTCCAGCACCACAACCACGTGTCTGCCCAAACAAGCATCCACAACCTCAACAACCCCGGAGACATACCCTTGCTAAAGCTCATCAACCCGGGATACAACATACTACACCAAGACCTAGTGCTTCTCCACAAACACCCCAACCCTTCACACATTTTTTGTTTTTTTTGTTTTAAGAGACAATGAACGGAGGAAGGAAAAACACAGATAAAACAAAAAGGTCCATGTGCCTAAAGGCATCCTCCATTCATAAAATGTTTGTATCAACTGGATTTAAACTTTTGTAGATTGTAAGTTTGTGGAAAGCAACTCGAGGGAAGTGAATTCCAAAGAGTAGTAGTTCTAGGGATAAATGAATTTTGATAAGCAGAAGTTCTGCATTGTGGAGGAGAAAGTGTAAATTCATGGGCGCTCTCAGCTGCCCTAGTTCTACGGGGAAAGATGTGGAGAGGCGGCACAATTGAAGCAAGTTCCTCGGAACAATTGCTGTGAAAATATCTGTAGAATAATGCAAGGGATGCAACGTTTCTTTGTATGGATAATGTAGGAAGGTCCTGTGTGATTGCAGGGTTATTGATTAATCTAATAGCTTTATTTTGAATTTTTTCCAACTGCCTCAATGCAACCACTCCACTTCACTTCCACTCCACAGAGGTGAACAGTAATCCATCTGAGAACGCACATGACTTTTATATATTACGGCCAACTGCTCGTCAGTGAAGAATTCTCGAACTCTGTACAGGAGTCCTAGTTGTTTAGAGGCATTCTTAGCAATGCTTCTAACATAATGTGTCCAGCTCAAGTTAATAGTTAATGTTACACCGAGAATGTCAATACTAGGGGAAGTGGGAATATTTACATCATTAAAAAATATATGGGAGTCAGTGAGATTCTGTCGGTTAGAAAATTGAATGTACTTGGTTTTCTGTGCATTAAAGGAAACTAGATTCTTTTGTCCCCATTCATTAATTCTAGAAAGGTCCTGGTTCAGAGAAATTGCAGGGTTTATTTTTGAATTTATAAGATCGGGTTGGGTGAAAGAATTGGTAAATGTGAAGGAACTGTGGAGTGTTGGGGCATCTGCGCAGGAATGTATTGGACTATGAGTGGTAGATATGAGATCATTGATATGAATGAGGAACAGAGTTGGGGCCAAAACTAATCCCTGGGGAACACCAGCATTTATTGAGTGAAATTGAGAATAAAGGCCATCTACCATTACACATATTTTTCTGTTATGAAGATAAGAAGAAATTAATGGAACTAATGATGCAAGGCCGTAGTGTGACATCTTCGACAATAAGAATTGATGCCAGACTCTATCAAATGCCTTTGATATATCCAGTGCTATTGTATGTGTTTCACCATGTTGGTCTGTAGCTTGGTTGATTTGATGCGTAAGAAGGCAAAGAATGTCTGCAGTTGACCGACATCGTCCAAAATCATATTGCCTATCACTGATTAATTTATTATTCTCAAGATGCTTAATTATGTGATTATATAATATAATTTCAAAGACTTTACCAAGAGTGGAAGTTATAGCTATTGGTCTGTAGTTTGATGGATCTGAAGAGGTACTTTTTTTAGGAACTGGATGGATGTTTGCTTCTTTCCAGGGTACTGGGAAGCATGAGGTATGAGTACACAGACGGAAAAATCCTGCCAATACAGGAGCGAGCACCAAGGAATAATTCTTAAGTACTATTGGAGGAATTTCATCTGGACCAGGTGCCTTATATACTGAGAGATTCTGCAAAATAGCCTTGACATGTCTGGTGTGGATCTCAAGTGAGGGAACCCCAGGCGAACCAAAATTAAGTACAGGGACATCCTGATTCACGTCATCCAAGGTTGAGTTGGTGGATAAAACATCCGCAAGAAGGCCAGCTCCACCTCGTGGGTCACTTACAAGACCGCCAGTCGGAGACCCCAATGGTGGAATGGATGAAGCAGCAGCGAAGCAGGATTTGAAAGAGTTAAGAGTAGACCAAAACATTTTGTTATCACTTGGATTATTTAGAAGTTCATCCGCCTGCTTGTGGAGAAAGTTTGATTTAGTTAGGTTTAATACAGTTTTGGCATGATTTCTGATGTTTCTAAAGTAATTAAAGGCTTCATGTGTTTTTGATCTTGTGCATGCATTGTAGGCTACTGCTCTTTGTTCAGCCACTCTACCACAATTATGGTCAAACTATACCATCTTTGTTCAGTATCCCCTTAGTCCCTCAGCACCAGAGAAAACGCGGTCACTTCCCCTGCTCTCCCCCATCACCAGAACCACACCGATCCAATGTCTTCTTACGGCCGGGATACAAGCGTGCCCTTTTTGCCGACAAGACAACGCATAGTGCACCAGGAAGTGCCTAAATCTGGCATAGGTATTCAGGCAAGGCAGGGGAAAATGATCTCTTCCCCTCCCTAAGATCTGAAGACTTGGCTTCATTTAGGCGCTGACTGGCCCGACTCCTAAACAATACAACGGCTAATTCCGAGTTTAGGAGAACTAGACTGCCCACTGGCTCTAGAACCTCATAGCTGGCCGACTCGAAAATCTCGTTTACCTGTCTGGCTCGAGAACATTAGTTAATTCACTCTAGGACACTTTATCCGTGGTCTGTCTGTCAGGCTCCCTTCTTACCGTAGCATCGAAATCTCCACTAGCCTTGCCGGAAACATAATTATACAAGCTATCCATAATCTCCACTAGCCTTGCCGGAAACATAATTATACAAGCTATCCATAATCTCCACTAGCCTTGCCGGAAACATAATTATACAAGCTATCCATAATCTCCACTAGCCTTGCCGGAAACATAATTATACAAGCTATCCATAATCTCCACTAGCCTTGCCGGAAACATAATTATACAAGCTATCCATAATCTCCACTAGCCTTGCCGGAAACATAATTATACAAGCTATCCATAATCTCCACTAGCCTTGCCGGAAACATAATTATACAAGCTATCCATAATCTCCACTAGCCTTGCCGGAAACATAATTATACAAGCTATCCATAATCTCCACTAGCCTTGCCGGAAACATAATTATACAAGCTATCCATAATCTCCACTAGCCTTGCCGGAAACATAATTATACAAGCTATCCATAATCTCCACTAGCCTTGCCGGAAACATAATTATACAAGCTATCCATAATCTCCACTAGCCTTGCCGGAAACATAATTATACAAGCTATCCATAATCTCCACTAGCCTTGCCGGAAACATAATTATACAAGCTATCCATAATCTCCACTAGCCTTGCCGGAAACATAATTATACAAGCTATCCATAATCTCCACTAGCCTTGCCGGAAACATAATTATACAAGCTATCCATAATCTCCACTAGCCTTGCCGGAAACATAATTATACAAGCTATCCATAATCTCCACTAGCCTTGCCGGAAACATAATTATACAAGCTATCCATAATCTCCACTAGCCTTGCCGGAAACATAATTATACAAGCTATCCATAATCTCCACTAGCCTTGCCGGAAACATAATTATACAAGCTATCCATAATCTCCACTAGCCTTGCCGGAAACATAATTATACAAGCTATCCATAATCTCCACTAGCCTTGCCGGAAACATAATTATACAAGCTATCCATAATCTCCACTAGCCTTGCCGGAAACATAATTATACAAGCTATCCATAATCTCCTCCCTCTTATAGTTCTATTGTTACATGTCAGGTAATCACTAAAATGCCATGGCGCTGTAAGCTATTATTATGTTTTCTCCACTAACCAACTTTACTCCTAAACTCTATAAGCTATAACAGGGAAGCTCTGCTATACACTCACGGACATTAGCTGTCCGTTAGGAAACTCCTACACACTGATATCAATCACGAGACATACTCATATTATACAACATGTTCCATGTTGTATGTAATTTCTTGTCTAATATAAATTCAAAACCTAATTATATGTGTATGTACTGATTAAATACTCAAACCTAAGAATACAGGTTGGCTTAGTGCCATTTGATTATTATTATTGATAGGAGAAACTCAAACCATGGATCCCGGTAATGCACCTTTATTGATGATTAACTGAAAAAGAACCTCACAATATAATAAAGCTCCCATCAATTTGTTATACTTATACATATAAAGCAAAACTCTAAGGCCCGAATTCACAACAGTTGTTTAAACCTCCTCGCTGGTTTAAACCCGAGATTGAAACTCAATCCAGGACTATCGGTATTCAGAATAAAATCCTGAGACGCTTATCCAGTCAATCCGCGGATTACTCGATCCGAGGTTTAAACCTGCGGGAGAGTAGGTTTGAAGTTAGATCGAAGTTACAAAAACTTCAAATTACTTATGATAGCTTACACTAATCCATAAGGAATCCATAATATAAATTAATAAAGACTGGCACTGACTATTTGAAGTCATTCTAAGCAAGGATTTATATAAATAATGGATGACAAGTGTAAGAATGCATCTCGGGCAGTCAATCCGAGGTTTAAACCATCTGGAGGCTTGACAGACGATCGATCGAAGGCTTCCTACTCGCCACTAAAATTTCTTATTATTACTTCCAACTAACACAAACTGTCATTAAACCGATTCTATTATATTGTAAAAAAATGCAACAATGTTTACATTACGTTGGAAATTGTCTAAGCATACGAACAAATAAATAATAATTGCCAAGGGAACGAAGCACCGCAATAGCCTAATCACTGGTGTGGTTATTCGATAATAGTTGTGTCTTGATAACCTGAGATGCCTCTATGCTGAATAAAATTAATTATATAATTAAATGTCCACGAACATAAATTATATTATATATGTTAGTATTTTATTAGTTTATCATAGAACCAATAGTATTAGTTCACTACATGTTGCACAGCAAATAGGCTATAATTATTCACTGTATCCATGCACTTATTAATCCTTTGTACGAATTAAAATATATAGCTTATATAAATAAGGAATCACAAGTGAACCATTGTCTTAAAATGCATTTAACAAGCAGCCTAGGATAAGAGATAATTTGTATGAGTTGTCTTTTCCATAGCCTAGTAGGTTGCAATGCTGCATAGTTTAAATCACGAGTCACATTGGTAACGGTTTTCGCCTACATACTTAATGGTTACAAATTATTTCAGTTGAGCTATTTATCCTATATACATGTGTCCAATTGAGGGAGTATTAACTCCTTCAGACATATTATGTTCCAGTAAGTCCACAGAGGCAGGCGCCCGGTATCATTGCCACTGCACCACACAACTGTCAAAACCACACTGCTGGCCGTTAGAATTGTAGGAGGAACCTAGGGTTGCCACCAACCGACAGATCTTCATCTAACTTACCGGACTTACTGAGCTCATATGATGCTCAATCGCATCATAAACTTATTGGAGAGGCATGTAGATAAGTCCATATGACGCGATCGCATCATAGTTAACAGTGCTGAACATGAGGTAGATGCAGTAACTTAAGTATAAGCTTGACTTACTGTATCTAATGTAGCGGCCTACAGTAGCCTATTTGGTTTAGCGTTTTAGTCATCATTATCACTCTTAAATGTATTAATTGATAGATTATAAGTCGAACCACAGAGTACACATTAGTTCTGCATTAATACATAAGCCAATATCAATATTTTGAACTGTAAATACACTGAGAGCGCTTTTTTTATGATTAGCTTGGTGACTTCAAATGTATTAATAGCCCATGGTTGCCATACAATTGGTTTGGATAAATGGAGCAGTTGATATCCGTACATGTAGAAATCAATGGAAATTTATTTGTTGATAATTAATTACAAAACAAAAATAACAGGTTGCAGCTTATCACAGTACTGGAGTTTGGCAAAGCTCGATTGATTGTATTTTTCCTCTGAATAGGCTACCTGCCAATATCCAACAGCATAGGCCTATCTTTCATGACATACACATACTGTACATATTATATACTCGTAAATTAAATATTATGTCCGATATATGGCATCATCTATATAATATGCTCAGATACATTTTTAAATTTCGAAACTCTTAAAAGCTTGAAGTAACTGACATAATAGGAGGAAAGTAGTGACATGTCAGTAGTAGGCTACTCCTACAGTATAGGCTACCCGGTGCCATATCATTTCTAATTCTATATACATATTTGTTTAATATGTACTCTCTTGGTAATACAACTTATTATATTATATAATTCATTTTGTGAATTGGTAATTACAAACTAGAATTCACCTGAGCGAAAGCAAAAGACGAACATAAGGACATATATAGATACAATGGCTCGTTCGTGTTCTTATTGGCTGACTGCATTACTTACGGCACTGTGATTGGCTGTTGCAAACCTTCGACTTGAACAGAGTTTTAAGCCGTGGGTTACTCTATCTCGATCTTAAGCCCGTGTTCTGAATACGGAAAAACCTTTGTTTTCGATCCAGGATCGAGTAATCTCAATCCCAGGTTTAAACCTGCTCCGAAATCCAAGGTTTAAACCGGTGTTCTGAATTCGGGCCCTAAATGTAATACATTAATTGCTTCAGTTGCAAGTCCCCAAAATTGATTCTTATCCATTTTACACTTACAGTGTACAACTCAAAATAACGCTTAATATTAACTACAAATTAGACACCAGTTCCTTGCTAGTTTAGTAATCTTAATTAAACATTTCTTATGTAGGTATATACCCAGGCACACATCCCACAGCCGGGGTAGGCGACTCGAGACAAAGCCCGAACAGGAACAATAAAACAAAACAAAAACCCACACACATCCCAACCTCCCGGAGAAGTTCCGGTCTCAGCAGTCTCTTATACAGTAGTCAAAAGTATTCGAATTTTAATATGATATATTTACTATTGACTCCAGTCCAGGGCTAATGTGGCACGTAGCCATGTAACAGAAGGTCGCCCAGCTACCTCAACAAAGGAATATTCTGTTTATGATCTGAATACAATATTGCTACACAGTTTATACACTACATAAGAAATGTACTGTATCATACACCAAAACATCAACTAGAAGTTACAAGTAATAACAATATGGTATACCGTACTCACCGAATAATAGTGATCCAAGGGTAAATCCTATCATTGGCCTTCCCTTGGCTGACCCCAAATATACAATACTGTATTGGCTCAAAGGAATAAACTACTTGCCATTTCTAAACAATAGTCAGCCAAGGGAGAACCTCACGCATTGGACTCAGAAGTAACACTGCTCATTATTGTACCAATCCAAGCCAACATAAAAATATGAATCTTTATCCATTCAAGTTTGAGGCTTCAGAGCTCAAACCAAGCTAAGGATTCTAAACTTTGTCCCGAGACAAATCATAATACATTCTACTAGTTTGAGGCTTCAATTCACAAAGCTCAAATCAAATCAAATCAAAAGATTATATACTCTAAACCTTGGTGAATCATATTTTATGAACCTTAGTTTAACACCATACAATACTTATCAGAACCTTATTTTCGGAGCTTCATAATAATCAAAGACTCAAATAATCTTGGTAATTACAATTATAAATAATAAACTTGTACACCTCCAAACTTCCCCCTCGGTAAAACGGCCCTTGCACAGATAGTGTTGTATGGGTGGTTACCCCTGGTGGTAACTGGCATCTTACTCATATTATGCAGTTCAATTACTTGTTTTAATTTGTAAATGTTAGATTTTGTCTCCGTATTACAAAGCAAATATTTGATTATAGAGAAATGGCAACGAAGAGTAATTAACTCTGTCAGTACTGGTAGTACACACTCTCAAATAACCCTGATCTGATACTCCCAAACATTCCTCTAAAGCTGAGTAGAATCGTCTACCACTAGCCAAAATAAGCTGAAAAAAGGCATTTAATTTCAAATTAAGAGCAGCAAAATAATTCTACAACCACGAAGGGGTGGAATTATCTAAAAATAATACGTCTAAGAAAATGTGGATCCTAACAAGTACTTCATAAAATATAAATCTATTAACAATAACACTTATGGTTATGATATTTTCAGAAAGACCATTAATTCGAATGTAGAACATTATTAATATTTCAAGATTTGCTTATATTAGGAGACATTTTGCACTTTTAATATTTTCCTCGCAAGCATCACACGGTAAATATAAAAGTGACTCTCATAAAAGGATAGGGAGGTGGGGATGGATATGAAGATGAGAAATAGGGTTATCAAAAGGTTTAACAACGAACAGAAATGTCGACAACTATGCCAACACATCTTGAACCAGCTCCTTAACTATAGGTTGAAACCCCAATGTTTTATTTATTTTGTATTTATTTATTTAATCATTTATTTATTTATTAATTACATTTGTCATACAGGATGGGGTTTCGTGGCTTACCGAGACAGTCCTTTCTTTCCCAATCCTAATCACTCAACAGGCAGACAAGTGAAGCCCGGTGGACCTATTGTTGCTTGGTTGCTTGCCCTTGTCTACCTCTGTAAAATAAATTACTTCATCAGTCATAATAATGCAAGATTAATTGTATTTGTTATAAGCATTGACTTTTGTCTTTTGAATCGAACACAATTGTGTACCCCAATGCCTATATCTACACACCGGAAAGGAATAATTTAGATTTCGAACTATCTATGCAATGTATTTGACAGCTTTACGCAACCCAATTTAAAGTGATGCTGGCACCCACAAGCCCACCAATTATATCTCTGGACTCTTTCTGTGACGTCAGTTATGTCACCTCTATAAAACTTCAATACTTAAATAAAACGCCCACCTCCTTGCCCTTCCAGATAAGAACAAAATTATACTCATGAAAAACATAGTCGAAGAGAGCCCATTGTTCTTGTCTCTAGTACCACTAGGTCATCTCTCGGTCTGACTATGATAACATCTCTCATAATTCGCGATAGGATCTTCGATATGCTGAATGGAAATAGTTTATGAATAAATTACGCCTTTCAATATCAATTTGTGCAATCACTGTAGGGGTTCTTCATGGCGGGATGGTGTTGAGCAGTAGGAAGAAAATTATAGTTAGATAAAGTAGGTATCACACTAGTCATTTTATTGTCAACATTTGATGGTCAACAATATACCGGCAACATTTGTTATATATTTTTTTGCACTGGTATCGGAGACTACACTAAAAACATCGTAATTTATACAACACTTATATTTTAAATATGTAATTCATAAAGCTGCAGACCAGTGATGAGGATAAAAGTTGAAGAGAAATGTTCGCATGTGATACTGCATTTACTGATGATGGAGAGGAGAGCAATGCAATATCCTGCATATTTTATTGTGAATGATTGTATAATGTGCTTTAATCTTTTCGAACAGCATGCTACATGATAATACTTCAGTATTAACATAATGTATTTCAGGTTTATACCCGCGTTATCTAGAGAATATTAAATGGAGAGAAAAGTGGTTGCATAAATTTTCGCAACTATTTAAAACATCAATTTATCCAATGGAAGAGAATGCAAATAGAGCAAAAAATAAACGATTGTGATTATTGAAATATTAACTGATTGGGTCAAGGAATGTAAGAGAAAGACATGGAAATATAAACATAAGTTATACTAGCATTAACAGTACTATACATCTCGTCAGGAAACAGTTACATTCATTCAGGCATTTAGGAAATAAACAACATGTGTATAAACATTATGAAATATATGTAAAAAAAAAATATATATATATATATATATACCGTATATATATATATATATATATATATATATATATATATATATATATATATATATATATATATATATATATATATATATATATATATATATATATATAATTAAAAAAACGGCCACAAGCATTGTTCTGTCGATCAGTATAATACTACTATATTTCTTTCCATTCATATCTGCAACATAATACGCTTGAAAGTGATGAATACAAAACATTAAGGATATCTATATTTTGTTTTTTTCTGCTATGTGTTAGAAGAAAAGAAGCAAAGCTGCCTGTAATTATTGTCCACCCAAATTGAAAGAATGACAGAGAGACAGAGAACCATACTCTGGGTACGTTAAAGAAAAAACATCTGGACACACGGATCTTGAAGCAGTTTAAATCGTAGGTTGGGGGAAAGATAGATTGAGGGAGAGATTTCCAGAGTTTACTTGTTAAAAAGATTGTGAACATCGGTAATTTTTTAGAATAGAGAGTTGAACAGAAAAGGGGTCGGAATGTGTTCAAAGGTGGGTGCCACTTTCTCTCCGTAGGGGAAGAGGTATACACTGAGAAAGCTCTGAAGAACATTGATTAGTATAATAGCGGAAGAAGAGAGAACGATGCAACACTGCAATGTGTAGAGAGAGATTGTAGAGAATTAGTAAGAGATGGTGAGTTGAAACGAAATGCTTTTTACTACTCTTTCGAAAAGTAGGGTATTGGTGGGACCTTCCCGCACATCGCTGTGGGTCGTTGGGGCAAGCTTTTTGATTGGGGACCCGCAGACGGCTGCACACGGTCAGTATGATATGCGGAGGTTGTGCGGGGAGGTAAGGGGCTAATGGGAAGGATGAGGATTAGGAGAACATTTGTTGGTGATCCTAGCATTGAAACTATCAAGAGTGGAACTGTTAACTATATGAGATGGAAGATGATTCCACTCTTGGATGCTGCGAGGAATAGATGAGTACCCAAAAATGTCGGTCATTGCCTGGTATGTGTGGTATTTTTGGTTATGGCTGCCTCTTTTGGATCGTATAGTTGTAGGGTGTAAGTATGCGTCTTTGTGTATGTCTACTAGGTTGTTTGTGATTTTGTATAGCATTTTTTGTCTGCGCATTTGTCTTCTCGTTGCAAATGTGTCTAATTTAATGTCTTGTTATAGCAAAGTGACAGATGTAGTGTGTCTTTAAGCACGTCTGATCCATTTTTCTGCTTTATTTTGTACGGCTTCTAATGTATTTATGTTGTTGTGAGTGTGTGGATTCCAGACGGTGTCACAGTATTCAATGTGTGGTCGAACTAGTGTTTTAAAAGCTACAATTTTTATTTCTGTGCTGGACCTCCTTAGGTTCCTGCGTAGGAATAGTGTAAGGTAGTGTCATGGCATAGAACTGGAATAGACTATAGGTACAGTTGAGAAGACCATTGATGAATATTAGAAATAGAACTGGATATACGACAGAACCCTGAGGAAAACTGGAGTTGATAGGTTAAGGAAGTGAGCGATGGCCGTCCACAACCACAGCTATGGAAAGGTCAGAAAGGAAATTGGAGATAAAGGCACAGATAATGTGAATAGGTGTTTTGATATTTTTGTGAATGGATAAATAAATGGTGTGTATGTGCGTGTGTGTGTGTGTATGTGAGTCATCATCAAATATTGCTTGGCTACTTTTAATATATGAAGTGATTACAAGTAAGATGAATTCATATCATTATTGCCCAAAAGATGTGTAGGTTTGTTTACCACACACGCAAACTCTCTCTCAGACTCACACGACCAAACGCACATACATTCGTTCACTAAAGTTTTAAATTTGCAATGCAAATTACCCATATATATATTTGTAAATTCGAATCCTACCCAGCAAGCCTACCATAAAACTTACAGTATATTATGTTCATACACTGACTATCTACTGACTAATTAAATATTGTAGTCTTCTTGTTTTACACTGTAGCTGATTCTCGTGATAACAAAAATACATACTTTCAAGTATATATTTGTATAAGGGCGTGGAACTGTAGATTTGTATAAGGGCGTGGAACTGTATATTTGTATAAGGGCGTGGAACTGTAGATTTGTATAAGGGCGTGGAACTGTAGATTTGTATAAGGGCGTGGAACTGTAGATTTGTATAAGGGCGTGGAACTGTAGATTTGTATAAGGGCGTGGAACTGTAGATTTGTATAATAAGGGCGTGGAACTGTAGATTTGTATAAGGGCGTGGAACTGTATATTTGTATAAGGGCGTGGAACTGTAGATTTGTATAAGGGCGTGGAACTGTAGATTTGTATAAGGGCGTGGAACTGTAGAT
This sequence comes from Paralithodes platypus, assembly GCA_032716605.1. Taxonomy (NCBI): domain Eukaryota; kingdom Metazoa; phylum Arthropoda; class Malacostraca; order Decapoda; family Lithodidae; genus Paralithodes; species Paralithodes platypus. Next base: position 29,820,242 of record CM064492.1, read on the forward strand.
TTGTATAAGGGCGTGGAACTGTATATTTGTATAAGGGCGTGGAACTGTAGATTTGTATAAGGGCGTGGAACTGTATATTTGTATAAGGGCGTGGAACTGTAGATTTGTATAAGGGCGTGGAACTGTAGATTTGTATAAGGGCGTGGAACTGTAGATTTGTATAAGGGCGTGGAACTGTATATTTGTATAAGGGCGTGGAACTGTATATTTGTATAAGGGCGTGGAACTGTATATTTGTATAAGGGCGTGGAACTGTAGATTTACATTATTGAAAATGTGGGCATTATGTTAACATTATTATTCATTGACTTACAACTACACCCACATATTATTTGACATGCTCAAAATAGGGTAAACCGTGAAATAGGATTGATACATTAATATAAATCACACGTGGATGCAGTGGGTTGTAATTGTTCATTCAGTGTAAAGCAAACGCTAGTCTCCGACAAGAATATCAGATGACAAATTCATCATAGTGTTTAGGGTGTAAATATGGCATACATATTTTAATCATATAATACATATAAGAGCAAGACAGAGACACAAGATACGAGGATGAAGGAGTCGATATGCAGCATAAAATAATACGAAGTAAAGTAATGTTTAACAAAATATTTAGAAAGTTTGCTAGACCCAGAATTGATATTTGTGTTATTTTGAATGAGTACGAGAGTTGCAGCCCTTTAACTCCTTCAATCAAGTATTACATGTTATATTCATTGCCTTAGTTTATTAATGCAATTGAAGGAGTGTATGCTATTTCAATTACCCTTGAACTCTGACATGCTTTTTCTATAATCGAATAAAATATTCTGGGGGTAGCTTAAACAATACAGACATTTGTCGTCCTCTTATTGAAAGTGTTGATATGCATACATGCAGATTCAGGTCAATAGCTTCTCACAATGTAAACCACTTTCATCACATGATGCATAATTGGATGCATTGTTAAACGAGTGAGAAAGGAATGCATTTCTCAAACAGAACGAAGACTATTGAAATCAGTGTGAAAGTGGACTTCATATCACCTACTTGCATAAAGAAAACATTATATTTGTATTAAGTTAATATTAGCCCATGGATTTATAATATAATACGATATCAGAATATAGCCGAATGTCTCGATGCTAAGCATAATACGGCGAAAATAAGAAAAGAAAGACGATATCAGAGATGGAGTAATAATTAGGTATATGAATGCATATAACAAATAAATTATATAAATAATAAACATACAGATAGGTGCAAGAGAGACTGGCTACCTAGAGAAGAAGCTTGGGAACACTGAGAAGAAGAAGGTGGAAATTTGAGTTGTAGATGTGAGAGGTTAATTCATGGCCCAACAACACGGCCTATTTGCTCTCATAATAAGTGCCTGGTAAGAGTGTATATATTGACTAGGACCAAGAGGCTGTCGAATTACAGATTAGCGCTTCACCAATCACACTCCAGCCACACACTTTTATTGCATTTCAAATTATGTCAAAATAATGCTCGGTGTTTTGAAGGTGAGTCACCACAGATGTCCGTTTTCAAGATGGCTGACACTTGCATCATAATATTGCGTTTCTGTTGTGAGGTTGTTTTCTAAGTTGAGTTTTAGCACTCTTCCTCATAATAGAGAGTTTCCCTATTGTAATTTTTTAATATTTTAATTTCACTTGACTACTTATTAGAGCTATTTTTATCTTGTTAATATCGTGTAATTTGCAAACTTGTCATATTTAAGAAAATAAGTATGGTATTAATGTTTTAATATACAATAGAAGAAGATGCATAGTAGTGACCGTGGTTATGAGAGTACTGTGCAGTAAAATAGTCATAATTGTGTGCATCTAAAATACTCTTTTCATAAAGTAACTGAAAATATTTCTAGGAAAAATTAAATTAGTTATAGCCTACAATATGAAACAGTTGGTATGTACTGTACATGATTTTGTTTTAACTATTGTATTTTAGGAATAGTATTTTAAAAAGTTAGGATAGTTTAGATATAAATAGTTGTTTTCATTTAAGTTTAAGTCACGCTAGAGATAATTGTAGAACATCCTTAAATAAAATCTTGTTACGACCGGGACTCGTATAAAACAAGGGCTCTTAATCATTGGACTAGAAAGGCACACAGCCACAACGGTAACACTAGATCCAACCCTCGAACTTATAATGCCGGCGCACAAAAACACCTATACCCTCCAGAGTTAAATCTGCGATAGCGGGGTATCCTCTAACTCGGTATAAATGCACTACTACTACAGGCTGATGATCTCTGATACAGCCTGATCACAACAACATACAATTACGTTAATAATGTATACAAGGAAAAAGATAGAGAGCTTAATTAAATCACTGGAATGATTTAATGCAAACAAGAAGAAGGTATAATTAAAGTTACTCTAAACAATAATAAACTGTCACTCCTATATTAAAGAAAGTGAATGAATGTCCTAAAGCACCGAACAGGAATCTTCTGAAGAAAGTCTGATGCTGCTTAACATGATCGAATCGGATTTTCAACTGTTATGTAAAGCAGGAACAAGATATGACAAGTGTAGGGACATACAGTGTTAACTTGCACGGGAATAACGATAAATGCGCAATAGTATTATCTCCAACAACAAAAGAAGTACCTCCTCAGGCAACGCAAAAGCCTGCTCGGGTTGTGCAACTCAACAACAACCAAGGCTTACAATCAACGTGAATAAAAATGCTGCATACATAACATAAGAGTTTATAATCCTAATCGGGTGTCTGCTACGCGAATAAAGTCTAGCTGGGATGTCGTAGGCTAGGAAACAATGGCTGAGCAAGCGGCTCGTAGCCTAGCGAGGTCCTTGAGACTGTACGGCCAAATTACGTTAAATGACGGGGTGCTCTCTTGAGAGATCCAGATCGCTAGTATCTGGTTCTCTCCTGGCGACCCTCTTCAAGTCAAAGCAAAACGAGTTAGCACAGTGTTGGGTGGCAGAGGCAAAAGCCCTCACTCGCAACACAGTGCTAAACTCACAAGGTACACAGTCAGAAAGACAACCTAGGCTTCCCACGTATCCGTTGCGATTGTACAAGTTCAACAAAACCTGGTACACATCGGAAATCACATCAATAGCCTTACCCCAGTCTAGCATTAAATAGCCCAGCAGACAACCAAGAAATAGGTAGGGAGACACCGCGAGTGTGTCGAACCTCTGCAGACAAAATGTTAACCCCTCCAAAATGTCTAACTAAACATGGAATATCTGAGAGCTTCAGCATATAATACGATGGCCGGTATATGAAATCGTGCAGAACCAAAGGGGAGTTATGATGTTAAATAGATTGGAAGAATGAGAGGTAAGAAGTTGAGAGAGAGAGAAAGTGTTCTATAGGTAGAAGTCGGGGACAGGTGGCAAGGGAGGTGTGAAGGGTATGCTGGTCAGGCAATATCTGAGGAAGGTAGCTCCTCGGGAACCTCAGGATCACACAAAGGCATGGTGGTCAGCCAATCACAGGCCGATACGTCACAAGGCAGCAGGCCTCCAGAAGGCGCCAGGAACCACCAGCCAATCAAAACCGAGAGAAAGACCACGCGGGCGAGCAACTCCTCCGGGAGGGAGGAGGGAGCAGGAAATAAACACTCACTGCCCCCACGCCGCTCGCTCGCTCTCTCTCTCTCAACTTCACTACAATGCATCTTATGTTCTACTCATGATATAAAATGCTTCTTGTTGTCACAGACGAAAATAAATACCACCACGGGACTGTCTGTAACAACACGAACACTATGAAAGAAAGAACAACATTCTCTGATAACTGTAGCCCATTTCACTGCCCTGGCGAGCGCTAGTGGCTACCGGGAGGCGATTCTGCCAACGCTGATAGGCGTCACACCCCGCCCAAGATATGGGATGCTCAACATTAGGCGAGCACCATATCTGACAAGGCAGAGTGCCGACAAGACCCGCCACAACCAGCCACCCCGCCAGATATGAAATGCAAAGCTCAATCACAAACAAAACAACATTTTAGCATAAATAAAATCTTATAACCCCTCCCAAACATAATAGTATAATTTTAGCCTGCTATGCTCCCAGAGGGATCTTCACAGAGCCCAGCGTCCTAAGTGAAAGACAGGTTCAACTTAGGACTTTAGCTATAACATTGGTAACTTACAATTAACTATCAAAAGAAAGAGTTTTTATGTGAATTTTTGTATTTAATTTTAATGTTGTTTTTGACGGCTGCTCTACAGGGGCAAGCCTGATTTTTCTCCACTCTCAACACACACTGACTGAACGGCGAGGGTTCTCCTGCAAACAAACCCTCCCGTGACAAACAATCAGCCAACACATTATCAGTGCCCTTAGCATGCAACACATCCAACTTGTGTTCCGGCAGCACAACAACACCTGACACTGATAAACTGCCCAGTTCATCACAAGACTGGCACTTCTCTTCGCTCTTTCCGGCAACGGGGCCTGCCAATAACATTTCACTAGTTCTACCTTCGTGATTAGCGATGCAGCCCCGATGCAGTCAATGGTATCGTCAACTCTAGGTAATGGATAGGCATCTGTCAGGGATAATGCTTCCACACTCTTGCAATCACCATACACACGGATCTTGCCACTCAACTCAGGTTGCAAACTCGCTGGCAACGACCACTCACGATATCCCTTATCCCTCAGACCCTTGGGCAATGGATAGGTGTCTGTCAGGGATAATGCTTCCACACTCTTGCAATCACCATACACACTCCTCAAACGTCGATGCCTTCTCAGAACGCAGCCAGTTTCTAAATGCATCGGACAGATCCCGGGCATGCTCAAGAAAGGTGAACTCACGACCCTTCGTTACACCCCGGAACTTCAATCTGTATGTCTCTGGTTGTAACTCATATGCCCGCAGGACAGCCTCCTTCAATACCTCATAATCGATGCACGACTCCAAGGGCAACGCATCATATGCCTTGAGTCCTTTGCCAATCAACCTAGAGGAAACAAGGGCTGCCCACTTAACCTCGGGCCATTGGTGCTCCCGGCACTTCTTCTCAAAACGCATGAAAAATTCGGTGACACCCGATTCATCAAATACAGGGACCAACTTGAGCAGGTGCGATAAAGACTGATCAAGACCTCGATTCCCAGAACCGAGACGCTGCCCTGTTGACTCCACCCTAGACTTCTCAAGATCTCTGTCTGCACAGTACTTCGTAGCCTCAACCTGAAGCTCAGCCTTTCTCTCCTCAGCCTCATTCTCTCGCTGCCGTTGCTCGAGCTCATGCCTTCGTTGCTCAGCCTGCTGGTTAAGTTTAGTCATCTCAAGCTGGAAGATCATATCTGCAGTTAAACCTTGAGGAGGAGGAGATGCAACAATTGGAGACTCACCCAAGTGCAAACCACGCTGCCAGTGACTATCGGCCTGCGGGAACGTACCCGGCTCCGGAGCCAGAGGGGGCACCATGGTAGGAGTCGAGTGGAACGGGGGCTGGGCCGAAGGTGCCCCAGCTCCCGCTCCACCCGAAGCCCCACGCACCCCGCCGAGAACCCAGGCCACCAGGTCACCTCTCGTCATGCTGCTAGTGACCACATGACCCATGACCGTGGCCAAACACTGGAGACCTTACCGATCAATCCCCGACACCCGGTCAACAGTAATAGGCATCTAGGCAGCCAAAACATTATCAGTGCCCTTAGCATGCCACACATCCAACTTGTGTTCCGGCAGCACAACAACACCTGACAATGATGAAATGCCCAGTTCATTACAAGACTGGCACTTCTCTTCGCTCTTTCCGGCAACGGGGCCTGCCAATAACCTTTCACTAGTTCTACCTTCGTGATTAGCGATGCAGCCCCGATGCGGTCTATGGTATCGTCAACTCTAGGTAATGGATAGGCGTCTGTCAGGGATAATGCTTCCACACTCTTGCAATCACCATACACACGGATCTTGCCACTCAACTCAGGTTGCAAACTCACTGGCAACGACCACTCACGATATCCCTTATCCCTCAGACCCTTGGGCAATGGATAGGTGTCTGTCAGGGATAATGCTTCCACACTCTTGCAATCACCATACACACGGATCTTGCCACTCAACTCCGGTTGCAAACTCACTGGCAACGACCACTCACAATATCCTTTATCCCTCAGACCCTTTTTCCACATGTCGTCTAGCTCTGTTTTCACGACAGGCTGTTGAGCAGGATTTATACGGTAGGGAATTAACTTGAACCTTACACTGTCTCCAGCCTCTATGTCGGATTCTACCCTGTACATCAGGCCTGGAGAAGCAACAAACATGCGGATGCACTGTCACAGCCTAGTAAACAACTTATCTCGCAGAACAACATTCCTAGTGCCCTCCCACAACCCAGCCGAGACCGCAGCTTCTAACCTGTAGTCTCCCTCCTTCTCCACCTTCGTCCCTAGAACAGCCAGGTCATGAGAGGGACAATCAGTACCACCTGTGCAGTCACTCCCATAGTTCATTATTGCTAAGGCTTCCCCGCCGATACTGTACATGCGCACCCCCGCATTCCTTGCGACTACATCTGCCTGCGCAGCATCACCGCTTTTAGCGACATGGCCAGATACAGTCGGTCTATGGTAGGGCTGTTGCATTTGACTAGAGCAGCATTGGGAGGCTATGCGACGACCGGGCACATCCACTCCACAGCCAACCTCACCAATCTGCTCAATGTCCTCCTTCTGACCATCACTCTTGGCAGCCATGGGTCGACCCTGACCTGACAACCATGTCCAAGCCTCATCGCCCACCTTGAACCACCGAAACAACGAGGCTAACGGTCGACCAACATTCAAGTGACCTGCCCGCGGAACATCTTGCACCGCCTGAGTTGTGAGGCTCGGGTGCTCGGCACGACCAGTTGGGTATGAACCGAGCTGGTGCTGGAGCGCTGCACACTGCTGCTCAGGCAGGTGCTCTAGCGCTTCCACAGCCACCAGACTCGTGTCCCCCGCCCACTGCTCCGCCGAGACATGACAATCCCAACTCTCCTCCACCTGTGCCCTACTGCCCCCCTCTCCTTCTCCACCTTGGCCGCTGCAGACCAACGCAGGGACAGTAGGCTGCTCAGGTGGTTGCCTCACAAACTCCTCCAACAGGTTCACATGACATGTTTCCCCGTCCTCGTGTTCAATAGCCCCGTTCCCACAACTCTCCTCCAACTGGGAACTACTAAGTCGCGGAGTGCCATCACACCCAACCATGTCACTAGGGGTGACAGGTTCTGGGGCCACTCCGGAGCTCACCTCTGAGTCAAGTACTAAGCCGTTAAGGAGAGCCGCTGGAGCAAAACTCACAAAACTCCCAACTTTAGCTTGCTCCTTCCGACCGTTCCTCTGCTGGTCTAGAGACTGAGGAATAGACTGTGACACTTTGGATGCAAGAGGTCTTGTAACAACGCACGCCATAGGTTGTACTTGACACTTCTCTACCCACTCCTGTTCCTCCCTACTCACGTCGACCGGCTTCTCGGCAACGACTAAGGGTGAAACCTCAGAAGTAGGCACCGCAAAGTCGTTGCCGAGAAGGAGGTCGACGCCCCCAACAGGCAAGTTCTCCACAATTCCAACATCCAACTCTCGCGTCACACCATCTACCTCCAGTTCCATCCTGACTAACGGGTATGACCTGATAGCATTGATACCTTGCACCACAACCACCCGTGCCGTGTTTATTGGTCTACCAGTAAAGTTCTTCATCAAAGTCTGAGAGGCACCCGTGTCTCGCAACAGCTCAACTCCATGCTTCTTACCAGCCCACTTCACGCAGCCACGCCCTCGATGGTCGCAAAAGACATCGCGGACAGGGTTCGAGCCTTCCGGATTCTTCTCCACTGGCTGTGTCCCAGCCTCTGACGTTATACCCCGAGCAAACTCAGACGACTTCGGGGACACCCCAATGTTGCGAGCCAAAGACACAACTGCATTAGGTAGCTTGCTTGGACAGGCTCTTGCAAAATACCCCTTCTCATGACAATGAAAACACTCTAACTCCCCGTTGGGCTTCCCTTGAGGTGGGGAAGGGCCCGGACCCTTTCTAAACGGGACGGTACTAGGTTTATGGTCAGTTTTGGTGTCGTTGCTCTTGTTCTTAGTGTAATTATGTGTATCAGTGTTTCGGGGAGGGGGAGGGTTACGCTCCTTATTGCCTGCATCACTTCTCTGTGCAAAACCGCACCCACGAATCAAAGATAACCGAAGGTCAGCCATCTCAGCTGCCTCCTGAAGAGTTTTCGGGTTTTTTTCTTTAAGATTCAACGTCAGATCACCGCCCGTACACTTGAAAAACTGTTCTAGAAGCATCAACTGTTTCACCTCCTCAAACGTTGATGCCTTCTCAGAACGCAGCCAGTTTCTAAATGCATCGGCCAGATCCCGGGCATGCTCAAGAAAGGTGCACTCACGACCCTTCGTTACACCCCGGAACTTCAATCTGTACGTCTCTGGTTGTAACTCATATGCCCGCAGGACAGCCTCCTTCAATACCTCATAATCGATGCACGACTCCAAGGGCAACGCATCATATGCCTTGAGTCCTTTGCCAACCAACCTAGAGGAAACAAGGGCTGCACACTTAACCTTGGGCCATTGGTGCTCCCGGCACTTCTTCTCAAAACACATGAAAAATTCGGTGACACCCGACTCATCAAATACAGGGACCAACTTGAGCAGGTGCGATAAAGACTGATCAAGACCTCGATTCCCAGAACCGAGACGCTGCCCTGTTGACTCCACCCTAGACTTCTCAAGATCTCTGTCTGCACAGTACTTCGTAGCCTCAACCTGAAGCTCAGCCTTTCTCTCCTCAGCCTCATTCTCTCGCTGCCGTTGCTCGAGCTCATGCCTTCGTTGCTCAGCCTCATGCCTTCGTTGCTCAGCCTGCTGGTTAAGTTTAGCCATCTCAAGCTGGAAGATCATATCTGCAGTTAAACCTTGAGGAGGAGGAGATGCAACAATTGGAGACTCACCCAAGTGCAAACCACGCTGCCAGTGACTATCGGCCTGCGGGAACGTACCTGGCTCCGGAGCCCGAGGGAGCGCCATGGTAGGAGTCGAGTGGAACGGGGGCTGGGCCGAAGGTGCCCCAGCTCCCGCTCCACCCGAAGCCCAACGCACCCCGCCGAGCACCCAGGCCACCAGGTCACCTCTCGTCATGCTGCTAGTGCCCACATGACCCATGACCGTGGACAAACACTGGAGACCATACCTATCAATCCCCAACACCCGGTCAACAGTAATAGGCATCTCCAGAAACTTCTTTGCATCCTCCTCACTAGTTATTACTCTAATGTCTTCTAACAAACCCCGCTGCTGCACCTCAGAGTCTGCTTCCCTTATTGTGTCCTCACTGTACACTGATCCGTCGTCCGACATAGTGTCCACCGAAAATTCTCAACGTTTATAAAAAAAAGGAGTACCTAAACTCTCATGTAGCACTATTCACTCAAAAATGCTTGAAGACTCTTAAGTGTTATACTACTTGCCAAAAAAAAATCCATGTGTCCACTATATACCTTTAAACAAAAAACAAATGATCACAACACTCCTGCAATATTTCTCTAAGTTCACAAAATCCTAAGCAAGGTCGCCATTTGTTATGACCGAGACTCGTATAAAACAAGGGCTCTTAATCATTGGACTAGAAAGGCACACAGCCACAACGGTAACACTAGATCCAACCCTCGAACTTATAATGCCGGCGCACAAAAACACCTATACCCTCCAGAGTTAAATATGCGATAGCGGGGTATCATATAACTCGGTATAAATGCACTACTACTACAGGCTGATGATCTCTGATACAGCCTGATCACAACAACATACAATTATGTTAATAATGTATACAAGGAAAAAGATAGAGAGCTTAATTAAATCACTGGAATGATTTAATGCAAACAAGAAGAAGGTATAATTAAAGTTACTCTAAACAATAATAAATTGTCACTCCTATATTAAAGAAAGTGAATGAAAGTCCTAAAACACCGAACAGGAATCTTCTGAAGAAAGTCTGATGCTGCTTAAGATGATCGAATCGGATTTTGAACTGTTATATAAAGCAGGAACAAGATATGACAAGTGTAGGGACATACAGTGTTAACTGGCATGGGAATAACGATAAATGATGCGCAATAGTATTATCTCCAACAACAAAAGAAGTACTTCCTCAGGCAACGCAAAAGCCTGCTCGGGTTGTGCAACTCAACAACAACCAAGGCTTACAATCAACGTGAATAAAAATGCTGCATACATAACATAAGAGTTTATAATCCTAATCGGGTGTCTGCTACGCGAATAAAGTCTAGCTGGGATGTCGTAGGCTAGGAAACAATGGCTGAGCAAGCGGCTCGTAGCCTAGCGAGGTCCTTGAGACTGTACGGCCAAATTACGTTAAATGACGGGGTGCTCTCTTGAGAGATCCAGATCGCTAGTATCTGGTTCTCTCCTGGCGACCCTCTTCAAGTCAAAACAAAACGAGTTAGCACAGTGTTGGGTGGCAGAGGCAAAAGCCCTCACTCGCAACACAGTGCTAAACTCACAAGGTACACAGTCAAAATGTTAACCCCTCCAAAATGTCTAACTAAACATGGAATATCTGAGAGCTTCAGCATATAATACGATGGCCGATATATGAAATCGTGCAGAACCAAAGGGGAGTTATGATGTTAAATAGATTGGAAGAATGAGAGGTAAGAAGTTGAGAGAGAGAGAAAGTGTTCTATAGGTAGAAGTCGGGGACAGGTGGCAAGGGAGGTGTGAAGGGTATGCTGGTCAGGCAAGCTCTGAGGAAGGTAGCTCCTCGGGAACCTCAGGATCACACAAAGGCATGGTGGTCGGCCAACCACAGGCCGATACGTCACAAGGCAGCAGGCCTCCAGAAGGCGCCAGGAATCACCAGCCAATCAAAACCGAGAGAAAGACCACGCAGGCGAGCAACTCCTCCGGGAGGGAGGAGGGAGGAGGAAATCAACACTCACTGCCCCCACGCCGCTCGCTCGCTCTCTCTCTCTCAACTTCACTACAATGCATCTTATGTTCTACTCATGATATAAAATGCTTCCCGTTGTCACAGACGAAAATAAAGACCACCACGGGACTGTCTGTAACAACACGAACACTATGAAAGAAAGAACAACATTCTCTGATAACTGTAGCCCATTTCACTGCCCTGGCGAGCGCTAGTGGCTACCGGGAGGCGATTCTGCCAACGCTGGTAGGCGTCACAATCTGTATATAAAATATTATATGTGGGGAATATATGTTGAAAGTTTATCTATCTATCTATCTATCTATATCTACCAATCTATATATATATATGTATATATATATATATATATATATATATATATATATATATATACAGGTATATATATATATATATATAATAGATATATATATATATATATATATATATATATACATTATATAATATCCTAATCTCTTCTAAAGATGTACTTTCTACCCTCTCTGTGCTTAATACTAAGAAGGCACAGTGTTCCTCCTGTTGTACTTAAAAACTGTGCTTCCGTGCTGACTCCCTGCCTAAGCAAACTCTTTCGTCTCTGTCTCTCCTCTAACGTCTTTCCTTCTTGCTGGAAGTTTGCTCTCATTCAACCTGTCCCAAAGAAGGGTGACCGCTCTCAACCCTCCAACTATCGTCCAATTGCTCTCATCTCTTGTATCTCTAAAGTTTATTAAACTTTTCTTGCTTCCAAATTTCTTAAGCATTTCTCTTCTCATAATCTGCTCTCAGATCGCCAGTATTGCTTCCTTAAGGGTCGCTCTACTGGTGATCTTCTTTCATATCATACTAACTCTTGGTCATCCAACTTTCGGGACTTCGGTGAGACTTTTTCTGTTGCATTAGACATATTGAAGGCCTTCAATAGAGTCTGGCACAAATCTTTAATTTCCAAACTGCCCTCCTTCGGTTTCTGTCCCTCCATCTGTGCCTTTGTCTCTAATTTCCTTTCCGGCCGTTCCATAGCTGCGTTTGTGGACGGCCATCGCTCATTTCCTCATCCTATCAACTCCGGTGTTCCTCAGGGTTCTGTCCTATCTCCTATTCTCTTTCTAATTTTCATAAATGATCTTCTCAACTGTACATCCAGTCCCATCCATTCATATGCAGATGACTCTACCTTACACCACTCAATTAGTTTTCCAGAACGCCCCAAGGTTTCTCTCAAGCATATATCATTGAAGGTTATGACAAGTTGGTTGTCACAGAGCTTCTTGTATATCTTTGCTCTTTTTCTGAGAGCATTCTTGCTTTCCGTAGGAAGTTGTCTGATGATCTCTCCAAAAGTAATTGTGGTTGGTACTACAGGATTTTATGTGCATGATATTTAGCTACAACCCGTTGTCATGCCTCATGGCACTTCTTCAGTAGCAAAAAAGTTAATGAGAATTTTTTTTTTTTTTTTTTTTTTTTTGTTGACCCATAGGTGGGTCTAAGGGGGGGAAAAGAGAGGGGGGGGGGGGGTGAGAGGGAAGAGAAAGGAGGAAAGTATGAAGGAAAGTAGGAGAGTAACAGTTGGTGGGCAGACCACCTTGCTATGTTGTGTGTTTGAAACATATGTTTTTGTGTTGGGGCAAGTGGTGTATTTTCTTTATGTTTGTTGTTTGGTAGCTAGCTAAGGACGAAAGTGTGATTGTTATTATTATCATTATTTTTATTATTATTACTGTTTGTGTATAGTTGAGTTCACTATTTTTCTTTTTGGTTTGAATTTTTTTTTTTTTTTTTTTTTTTTTTTTGTATTAATATATTGGATCTGGTTCCTCTATTTCATTTATTATCTTTAGACTACTTTTGAACCAGGTGTGTTGTCTGAGGTCTTGTTGTAATTCATGGTTATTTTTTATATTAAGGAATATCGGGTCTTGTAGGTGTTCTAGTCTGCTCCATATTTTCGTTGCCTGTTTGTGGATGCGTATATTAAGTGGTAGAGTGTTTGTGTGTTCGTGTATCTGGATAGTTGTCATCGTATATGGGTAACGTTGGTTAGTGGCAAATCTTAGTGCTTTATTTTGTATTATTTGTAGTTTTCTGAGTTGTGTTTTACTCAATGTATGTGTAGGTACAGGGGGATAGTCTAGGATTGGTAATATGAGTGTTTTTACTAGGTGTGTGTTTTATGTTGGTGGTTAAGAGATGAGAAGCGGTATAGTTTGTTCAAGGCTATTTTGTGCTAGGTTTTTCCTCTCTGTTACATTTTTGGTGTAGCCATTTGTGCTAATTGTTAGGCCAAGGAGTCTTCCATTATTTTTTTCTTCTATTGGTTATTATTATATGTATTTGGGTTTTCTTTTTTACTCCTAGTTGGATGACTGTGAATTTATTGACGTTTGTTTTAATTTTCCAGTTGTCCTCATAGTTGTTTATTATCTCTTGCTTCTCTTTGGGTCTTTCGAGCCATGATGGCTCTGGATGGCCCTCCGTATCCTACGATCTGTGTTATATCTGCATATGCGATGTTTGTGCCTGTTTGTGAGGGAGGGGTGTCACTTGTGTAGATGGTGAATAGTGTTGGTGATAGTACTGATCCCTGAGGGACACCACAACTTATGCTGATTTTGTCACTTAGGGTTGTCTTTATTTTAATTCGGGCTGAGCGGTTTACTAGGAAATTATTCAGTAGCTTTTCTATTATTATTGGGAGATTTAGGTTTGGACAGGGACATTGCAACCCTAAGTGCCATACCTTGTCAAATGCTTTTGATATGTCTCTCAGGATGACATGACATTGTCCTTTGTTGCTCATGTTGTGTGCTATTGTTTCTGTTGCCAGAGCTAGGGCGTGTGTGGTGCCTCTTCTTTCCCTGAAACCATATTGTGCGGTGTTGTATAGGTTATGTGTAGTTAGATATGTTCTTAGTCTTTTGTTTATGATTCTCTCGAATATTTTCCCTGGCACTTCTAGTAGTGATATTGGTCTTTGGTTTTCTTTATGGTGTGGGTTTTTATTTTGTTTGGGGATGAGTTTTATTGTTGCTTCTTTCCAATTTGTCGGGGAAATAGCCTATGGAAAGTGCTGCATTTAGGATACTTTTAATGTGTTTAGGGCTGAGTCAGGTAGGTTTTTAAGGATTGTTTTGTTTAATCACTTTGTCCTGGGCATGTCTTTTTGAGCTTTGTTATGATTGTTTTTATGTCTTCTGTGTTTATTGGTCTGGTCAGTGGGTTGTTAATGTCAAGTCTGTTAATGTCTATGTCCTCATATGGGATGGTTCTGTGTCTGTTTAACTGAATGAAGTCTTTAATGTAGTCATGTCTTGGTAGATCGTTGCCCCCATTTGAGTATACTTTCCCAATATGCTTTATGTATCTTTGCCTGTTCTTTGATGTCATATATTTGTTCCCCTGAGGGTCTATTGTGTAGTTTGTTGTAGGTGTGTCATGTCCTTGCATCATTCGTATTTTTTTCCAGAACGTTTCTGGGTCAGTGTATGAGTTGGCTGTTTCTGTTAACTGTTGTCTCCACATTTCGTTGTATTCTTGTATCATATTTGTCTTGAGGCTGTCTTGCATCTGTTTGTATTGTCTGTAGTGGTATATGTCCATCCATGATTGTGTGCATGTAGTCTAATTCTGTTGTATTGGTTCAGTATCATTTTAGTCTGTTGGCTCATTTTAGGACTATTTAGAGTTTTATGGTGTGTTGTGGGGATATGTTTTTTCACATTATCTTCAATTATGGTGTGCCATTCATTTATTTTGGTGTCTATGTTTTCCTTTTTTCCGTTGTTTAGGTCAGTGTTTAGTTGTAGTTTTAGATCAATGTCGGTTTTGAATAAGTCCCAGTTCGCTGCTTGGAATTTGGGTCTTGGAGGGGCAGGTATTATTATTGGTAGGGTGGATATTGTGGTTATGATGGGGATGTGATCGCTAGTGGTGAGTGGTGGGGGGTTGAGGTGTGTGTTTTGGTAGGTTTTATTGTTGGATAGTGCTATGTCGGGGTTAGTTGATGAGTGTGGGGCGTGGAAGGTTGGGAAGTGGGGGCCTATGTGTCTTATTAGACCGTTAGTGATTAATGTGCCTAATTGTCTTCCCACAGTGTTTTGGGTCCTATTATTCAGTGTGTGGTGTTTCCGCGTTTAGGTCACCTATTAGGTATACTGGTATGTTGTTTCTGAATAGTCTGTAGAAGTCTGGGGTGGGTAAGTATGGTCTTCTGGGAGGTAAATAGACTGTGGCTATTATTATTGGGCCAGTGTCAGTCATTATTTCTATAGCTAGGAGGTCAGATATAAAATCATCATGTATTTTATGTGTGATAGTTTCTAGTACTGCTATAGCTGTACCGTCCATGGGACTGTCAGTTATGTTTTGTTTGTGTGTTTTGTAGCCTTGTATTTTTAGTGATTCGCTATTAGGGACACCGTGGCTGTTAATGAGTATTATGTGTGGTTTTATAGTGCTATATATGTTGCTTAAAGTGTGTCTTCTATTACTCCAGTGTAGGACGTTGTGTTGTAGTATTTTTAGTGTGTTCATGAATTTTGTTTGATAGATGATCTTGTTTTTGTTTTGGTTTGGGGTCGATTGGAGTTAACGAGTAGTTTTCCTTTTGTGTAGAATGCTTCATTTAGGGTGTTGTCTGTGTAGCATTTGTGAAAATAAATGTTGTGAGGTCGTGATCTTATATTCCCTCCACATGGAAAGTGATCTGGTTTTAACATTTCTGATTGGCTACCCGTGAGGTGGCTGGCTGGCTGCTGTCACCTCATCAGTAGCCCTCCCTACTTCATTACTTAAGACAAGTTGTTTACATGCTGGGAAAGGCTTGCAGATCTTCGGTTTGTGTATTTAAGTTGGGGAATTACTCATTTATGAAAAGAACTTCTAGGATGGGCAATCTTCTTTGATCTTGATTAATTGCTAAGATTTCTGTGTTCTCCACCAAGATCTCTCTCTTCAAGGTCGCATGGTGTTCATCTCTGTGGTGTGTCTT